>APFE030788572.1:1172-77633 GCA_000404065.3 Pinus taeda
TGATGGCCAGACAGAGGTTGTCAATAGGATGATTGTGCACATTATGCGCATGTATAACTCAAAGCATCCACACACATGGGACGAGAGCCTCCCCTATGTTCAGAACAACTACAACCGAGCTCTTCACAGCTCCACTGGCCATAGCCCTTTTCAGGTGGGTTTGGGATTCCAGCCACTATGCCCATTGATGTGGCCATGCCACTTGCAGCTACTCACATGAATTCAGCTCATGTCCAGTCCGAAACAGATAAGGCCACCAGCTTCATTGAGCGCATCCAAAATATTCGCCAGCAGGTCCATGACATTCTTGAGAAATCAAATGCCAAGTACAAGCAGCGACATGATCAACATCGGGTGCCACACAATTTTCAGGTGGGCGACAAAGTCTGGTTGCATTTGCAAAAGGAACGCCTTACTGGAGCTTATCGGAAATTAAGACCACTCCGATATGGTCCTTACACCATTACTAAGGCTATGGGAGACAATGCATTTGAGCTCAGCATTCCCCCATTCCTTGGCCTGCACCCAGTGTTCAATGTGGACCGGCTTCGGCCATACTTTCCACCATTACTAGACACATCCGACATTGCAGAACAACTCCAACCCACAGAATTAAATCCAGATTGCATGGAACAAGCTGCAACTGATCGGATCATGGACACATAGATCAAGAACACGTGCCAACAGAATATCCAACTGTATCGAGTTGTCAAAGCAGGCCAACTCCTCCAGCAGGGCAAGTGGTTCACCAGGGAACAGGTTCAGCAGAAGTTTCCTCATCTCATGGAGGAGCTCAACGCAATGGGGACCATTGCTTCCTAAGGGGGGAGGAATGATCCAGGTGGATATTGGTGGCCACCTGCCAAGTCCACCTGGACCCCCACCATTGTCTTTCTCAGCAGTTTCAGTTTCCTTAATTGTAGCACAACTTACTATTTTTAGCAGTTTTTCGGGTCCTGAACTTCCGGAGCCATTTTGAGGCCCTAAACAACGTTTTTCGGGGAATCTAGGGGAAACATGGGTCCATGGAATGGACCCATGTTGCTCGTTCCAACAATGATAGTGCTCGAATAGATCTTTCTAATGAGCTTTTGTATGCGTCAAACGGAGATCATATGCTAAAGTTACGACCCCGGGAAGTTGATGTACCAACTTACCCCCAAACGGGGCCCACAGTTTGGCGTTTCATCTCCTAGGGTTAGGTTTTGGAATGTTAAGGGTTTTTCATTGTTTCTCAACAATAAATAGGCCTTCGAGCCTCATTGTAACACAGTTCAGAGGCATGTAGCCATCACATCTCTTCTCAGAGATAAGCTACCATCGCCCTAGCTAGTTTATTTCCATTTCTGCTTGTAAGCATGTTTCAGTATTTTCCATTAATGAAATGAATATTATTTCCGCTGCATCTTTGTGTTTATGGTTATCTCTGTAATTTGTTGCGTTCCTGTTTAAATCCAGATCAAGAATGTTGTTGTAGATTTTTTATCCAAATTGACTTGTCCTGCAAGGGAGGAAGGAATGGTTGATGATGAGTTACCGAATGAATACTTATTCGCCATTTCAGTTCTCTCTCCATGGTTTGCTGACATAGCAAATTTCTTGGTGTCTACACAGTTTCCACCAAACTTGTCTTCCAAAGAAAAAAGAAATATTGTGAGGAAGAGAACCCCATTCACTTGGATTAGGGGAAACCTCTTCAAACTAGGCCTAGATAAAATTCTGAGAAGATGTGTTAGGGAGGAGGAAGTTTTTGACATCCTTTTGACCTGTCATGATGGGCCTTGTGGAGGTCACTTTGCAGCCAAAATGAAAACATTCAAGTTGCTACAAGCTGGTTATTACTAGCCCACTCTTCACCAAGATGCGAGGAGGTATACTAGTCAGTGTGATTGATGCCAAAGGATGGGGAAACCTACCCCAAGGGATGAAATTCCTCTATGACCTCAGGTGAATTTCGATCCATTTGACAAGTGGGTCATGGATTTCATTGGACCCATTGACCCCCCATCCAGGGAAAAGTAGTACATCATTGTGTGCACTAACTATCTGACCAAGTGGGTTGAAGCCAAGGCCATCAAACCAGCAACAGAAGAGACAGTGGCTGAGTTCTTAAGGGAAAATGTATTTTATAAGTTTGGGTACCCTAAAGAACTGGTCATTGATCAAGGCAGTTAGTTTACATCTCACATGATTGAAAATTTGTTAAGCCAGCACAAGATAAAGCATAGAACATCCGCTCCTTACCACCCACGAGCTAATGGGAAAGTAGAGGTAACCAACAAAGCACTAGAAGGCATTCTGACCAAGGTGATTAGCAGCAGTAGAAAGGAATAGGAATATAAGTTAGTTGAGGCCACTTGGGCATCCAATACCAACTATAAGGCCGCTATTGGATTCAATCCTTATGAGTTGGTCTATGGGAAGTAGGTCCTGGTGTCCATTGAATTTGAATATTACACCTTAAGAATGGTAGCACAACTAGATCTAGATCTCACCAGTGCACAACAAGAGAGATTGCTCCAGCTGAATGGGTTAGATGAGTTTAGAATGCAGGCCCTCCTACACATAGAGGTGACTCAAGTTCAAAAGAAGAGCTGGCATAAAAAGAACATAAAGGACAAACAGTTTCAAGAAGGTGATTGGGTTGTGTTGTATGATTCCAGATAAAAGGATTTTAAAGGCAAGTTAAGGACTAGATGGTTAGGGCCTTATGTCATAGAAAAATGTCATGATAACGGTTTGACATAGATAAGAACCATTGATGAAGAGGTTATTCCTTTACTTGTCAATGGGTACAGATTGAAGGTCTACAAGAAGCCCTTGTCAAAGCAATAATTCATCAATGGCATCAACAAGCCAGTGATGGTGGTGGATCAAGTCTCAACTTCTACCCCATCAACTCCATAAAAAAAGAAAAAAAAGAAACAAGCAAAAATAAAAAATAAAGAGACTCAAGTGAAAACCTCCATGAGGCACCTAAGTCCCACTGTTGGGTTGAAAAACTCTTAAGGCAGCTCAATGGTGTCGAAAAAAAAAGAGAAAAAATAAAAATATCTCTGGGTGAAAACCTCTTAACATATATAAGAGAGAGAAAACAAAAAAAAAAAACTTTGAAAATGTTGTTTGCAGGCCAACAAGAGGAGGATCACAACAATAAGAGAGGAGCAGAAGGACCTAGACACTCCATATTTTCATTCCTCCATCCCATATTCTTCATTATCCCATCAATCCCTCCATTAATGACTCCTCTAGCTCAATTTACATAAGCCCTATGTTTTCTACAAGATTCCCTATAATCCTATAGGATTCCCTGAAAATCTACAGGAGGATCATGTAGGAATTATAGTGGCATGGGAACCTCGAGAAAAGTGACCCTAGAGCAAGGGGATGATTAGCCTATGTCAAAAAATAAAATGTTCACTCCACCACCTCATCACCATGCCTCCCATCACCATCATACCCCTATATTCATCTAATAATTCAATTCTAAAAATATTACAGTTTCAAAGAGAAAAACACAAATAGAAGAGGGTGAGAATAGAGGACAAGGGGACAATACCTTAAAGTTATACCTCTCACCTGCAAATCCCTAGACCCCTTCTCTACCCTTGAAAACAATCCTCATGCTCCATAAATGAAAAAAAAATGAAAGTTTAGGGGAGAGGCAGCTACAGGACATAGTAATCATTGAAGTTCATAGTAATTATTGAGCTACTTGGATTAGTCTTCTTATTCCCAAATCTAGATTTCTAGAACTCCTTGGTGGCAACTAGCAGTAAGTTTATTATATTTTTTAGAGCATGCTAATTAGCTTCGATAAAGTTTATTCGACTTGTATTAAATCAAAAAAACATTATATTTCATAAAACAATTACCCCATTTCATTTTCACTTGATTAGGTTAGGCATTTGATGGATTTACTAGCTCACTAGTTCTCAAATTTCTAATTTTTAGATTAGTAATTTTCTGCTATTTTTTAGCATGGGTTAATAAATATATTTTGGAGTGAATCCACTTGGAATGGAGACCTAAGAAATCCTATTCAATAACAGAATTTGTCCCAACCAATTTGGATTTGATTTTCTTGGTCATTTGATGAATTATAATTTCATATAGTAAATTTGTAACATCCTATAGGAGAACTAATACATCCAGTAGGAAATCCTATAGCAGCCTGTTTTGAGCCTGAATTGAGAAAAAACAACATTGAAGTTGGGATTAGGACTCTACTTGACCTCCATGCCATCAAGACCAATTTGACCCTCTTCCTCCATACCTATCTCCCCTGTCAAAGAACAATTGAGGGTTAGCATTTACATTTATAAAACAAAAAGATTTAAAAAAATAGTTCTTTTATATTCACACATGCACATAGTAGTTAATACTCCCTAGATCAAACTCCATGCTCAGTTAGTTTAAATCTTCACATGTGATAAATAGGGTTAAGTTAGGTTTCTTTTACATTTATGTCATGATCTTTATGTAATTACATCTCGACAGCAAAGGAAGGACAAATTTTATGCTGCAGATATAGTGTCAATACCTCTTAAGTTTGTACGAACCCCGAGTTTATAATTAAAATTCGGTAGCCTTGGGAGTTGCAACATTCTTGCTACAATACCGAGGCTCATCACTATTGATTTGTTTTAATCAAAATATTTTAAGTATATATTCAAACAATGATATAGCATATGTCTTATGAATTATATCAACTAATTTAATTAATTATTTGATTAAATTAGTTATAATTACTCATTTTATATTCATGAATAATTCGATGATCTACATTATCTTATTATGAGTGAAATCTTTTAAGTCACATATATGGAAGATACATTGTCCTGGGATAGATATTATAAAGCCTTTAGTTATATTTATAACTTAGTTTTATCTGCATTCATTATCTTTCACACTTATATATCTTCCATCCATCTTTATATATCCTTTTCAAGGAAAATTGCTCCCATCAACCCAGTCGGAGCCGCCATCTCAAACGGAAAAGGGGCTCCTCTAATTTCTCGACCTAGTGGTTTCCCTGGTGTTGAGGCGGATATTTTTGAGCCTTCAACATATTTGGCAAGAGAAGGATGGCCTTAAGATTATGAATGGAAAGTAGATCCAATCTGAAATCAAAATGTCATTCGAAGAGTTAATCCCCCTAAAAATCTCCAAATCCATGATATGAAGTTGTTCAAACTTCCACCAACTCTCCTAGCACCCTTCCACTTTTAGATTCCCCTAAAGTTCAGTATTTAATCCATAAATTGGAGGAAATATCTATTTATGTAGGAAAAAATGTTCAATCAGACATATCAGAAGGAAGTATTACATCATCTTTATAGTCTTCTGGTGTACTGACTAGATCCCAAAGTGAAAAGCTTGGAGTGAAAAAATTTGAATTTCCACTAGCGTCTCATTGGAGAAATAAAGGCACACTAGAAACCCAATCTTCTACTAGTGAGCTCACGTCATCATCTGCTCCTCTTACTCCTCTTGGTCATGATTTTTATACCTCTTTACCTACTTCTTATAAACCCCTCATCCAATTGATTCATACTTCTCAACCATAATAATTCTATGTTGTTATAATAAGTAACACCACAAGACCATCATATTTCACTCCCCAATCATCGTTACCCTCCACATCTTCTACAAACTCCTCTATTGTAATAATTCCCAACATGGAAAACAGACCATGGAACAATCTTGGGGCAGGTTAGATGGCTCCACCACTACATCCCCTGCCTAAAAACCTAGAAAGATGGCTTCCTAAATATAATCCTGATGATGGTGTCCCTATAGAGGATCATCTTCATAACTTTATGTTGGCCATAAATTTAAATGGATTCAATCAAGAAGATTGTGTTGTTAGACTTTTTCCATTTATGTTTGAAGGATCAGCAAGATCATGGTACTTCTCTCTTCCATCTGGGTCTATAAATAACTGAGATATGATTGAAGAACCATTCTTACTCAAATTTGGGGATAACCGAACCACTACCACTTTTATTAATGATTTATCAAATCTTAAATCTAATATAAGCAAGAAAATTAAGGATTTCAATTCAAGGTTTAACAAGCTATTGAAAAAATCCTAGAAACTTCTAGGCCTGGAGTGGATGTACAAGTTGAATGACACATTAGTGCCCTCCCTTTAAACAATGCAATATTCATAGATAGGGAAAAAAAACATCATTATTAGATAATATGAAAGGAGCCATGTCTATGGAAACAAGAATCCCTGCCCTTATGAAGAAAACAACTCTTGAGGAAATGAAGTAAACCAAAAGGGTCATTTTATATGATGAACTAAAGAAGAAAGCTCCAAAAGATCCTTTCGATATGGAAGGATTACAAAAGGTTCTCAAAAATATGTCAATCGATGTGGTATAAAATTAAGAAATAGGTTGTTGAATCATCCAAAAAGCCTTTTCGGCCTTCTAGAAAAAGCCATCCATCCCAATCACAACCACTTGCCATCAGCTCAAATGCAAAATCTAACCAAGATAATGAAGAGAAAGAATCAAGCCTATCCGTTGAAAAGCCCCAAGAGGAATAATTAGAAGAAGCTCATGGTTTATGGGATTTTATTTTAACTTCATTAGAAAATGAGGAAGAAGAACAAGCCGTACCCGTCAATACGAGAAGCCAAAGACTAGTTGATGTGCCTAGAACAAGTCAGAAGCAAAAATCTCTTACTCCTCCCCTTAAAGAAAAAATCATAGTTAAAAAGACTTCTACTCGTCCCTCAAATATTGATCCTACTACTCCTAAGCCTCCCTCTTCATCTAAGACCCTTGTAATTTCTGATACCATCGAGTATAACATTATTGAGGGCATGAAGAAGGTTACGTAAAACATCACCTTATATGAAATTAGCAAGCTGAAACAACAACAAAAATTATTACTCAAGGAGTTAAATGCGGTATCTGCATCTCCATTACCTACTGCAATCAATGCAAGAGCTTCAAAAGGAAAAGGTAAGCCTCCTAATGATCCCTTAAATAAATTTGATCATTCAGATGCTATTATAATAGAAGACAGATCAAACTCTCGTACTCCTCCCTTTCTCTTAGCTTTTGAACTTTAAGAAAAATGTCCATAATTGTTTAGTAGATTTGGGTGCATCATCTAATATCATACCTTATGTAGTTTTCCTTAAGTTGAATGTATCACCCCATAAATCTATTGTACAAATCGTTCTATTAGATAGCTCAAAGGTTTGAGTTTTAGGGGAATTGAATTCTATCTTAATTAGACTATCTTCAAACTCTAATGTTTTTCAAATAGTTAATATATTAGTAATTGATATCCTGAGTTTTAGGGTCCTATTCTAAGCAAAGACTGGTTTGAAAGGATAAATGGTCAATTTTCAATACACTGGTCACATATATGGCTTCCTTACAATGGAAAATGAAATCCGACGAAAATAACTTCCCCAAACCAGTGAAAATAACTAACCAAAACTAGTAGTCAAATTGGAAGTCTTATATGACTTAAAGGATATATTCAAAAGGACCACCAATTGCAAAACTTAGAGCTATACCATGAGATATGAATTGTTAACATAGGATCTGATCATAAGCTTCATAATATTAACTTAGGCCTTGCACTTTCACCAGATGAAATATCTACTTTCATTCATTTGTTGAAAAAGTACAAGGATTTTTTTGCATGGGATTATGATGATTTGAAAACATATGATATATCCATCATTGAGCACACTATTCCTATGCTTCCTAATGTCAATCCTATTCAACAGAAGCTAAGGAAAATCCACCCTAACTTGGAAGCTCGGATTAAAACTAAATTGAACAAGCTTCTTAAAGCTAAAATCATTTTTCCAGTTAGACATTCCAAGTGGGTTTCAATTCTTGTGCATATAAGAAATAAGAATGGATACATTCACATTTGTATTATTTTAGGAATTTGAATAAATATTGTGGAAAGGAAAATTTCCCTTTACCCCCAATGGAGAAAATTTTACAATTTGTCGTTGGTTCTAAACTAATGTCCTTTTTAGATGGTTTTTCAGGATATAATCAAATAATTGTACATCCAGATGATAGAATTAAGACCACATTCAGGACCAAGTGGGGGACATATGCCTATCCAAAAATTCCTTTCAAATTAATTAATGTTGGAGCTAATTTCCAAAAGTAATGGATATCACTTTCAGAGGTTTGATTAACAAGTTAGTTGTAGTGTATCTATATGAAATTACAATTTATTCCAAACAGAGGAAAAATCATTTACATGATTTGAAGCAAATCTTCGAAATATGTAGGAAATTTGGAATCTCATTGAATCCCAAAAAGTCATTTTTTCTCAGAACAAAGGAAAACTTTTAGGATTTATTGTCTCTAAAGAAGAAGATATCTATATATATATATAATATATATATATATTATATATATATATATATATATATATTATCAACCCTGATAGAATCAAGGAAATTTCTAAAATTTCTTTACTCCACAACAAAAAGTCTATGGAATCTTTCTTTGGGAAAAGTAATTCTGTCAAAAGGTTTGTCCCAGATTTCTCTCAAGTTGTACTTCCCCTACAAACTATGATAAAAAAGAAGTCAATTTTCAAGTGGGGACTCACCAAAATAAAATCATTTGAGGCAATAAAACAAACAATCATTGTGCCACTTTATTATCAACGCTTGATTTTACAAAAAAATATATATATTCTTTATACATTTTCTTCCCAACAATCTTGCGCAATAGTCTTAACTCAACATAATGAACAACATGTCAAGGCTCCAACCACATTCTTTAGTTCAAATATATAGGGAGTGGAACTCAATTATTCAAAGGTTGAGAAGCAAGCCTTTGCAGTATTTAAATCCATAAAACACTTCAGGCCTTTCCTCTTAAAGTCACATACTAAAGTAATTGTTCTTTTACCTTCTGTTAGACAATTACTTATTCAGAAATAATTAGGAGAGGAACAAGCCAATTGGGTTACTGCCCTGTAGGAATATGACCTAGATATTAAACTAGCCAAAATTGTCAGAGGTCAAGGTTTTTCCAGGTTGATTACTGGAGCTAATGATAAATCAGCTAATGAGGGTTCAGGTAATAACATTCAAATCGCAGAGGTATTTCCCATTAACAGTGAATCCCAATATGTTGATCTTATTTTTTATTTAAGAAATGGTTATGCTCCACCAGAACTGAATTATAAGAATAAAAGACCTCTTATGCTAAAGGATAATCAATACCAGCTCGTTGATGATGTCTTATTTAGAAGGAATTATCATTCTATTTTATTAAGATTTCTAGAGAAGCCTGAAGCTGAAAAGGTCTTGCCGGAGCTACATGATGGACCAGTTGGAGGACATTATGGTGAAGATACCACTACTCACAAGATCCTACATGTTGAATATTATTGGCCGACTTTATTTAGGGACACTCATTATTATGTTAGGAAGTGTAAAGTCTTCCAAATTGTTGTTGGAAGACAAAAAAAGATAGCCTTACCTTTACAACCAGTTAACATTGAACAAATCTCTGAACAATGGGGACTCGACATAATAGGTGAGATTGTTCCCAACTCTTCCAAGTAGCATAAATACATCTTGACTACTACTTATTACTTCACCAAGTGGGTGGAAGAAATACCATTGAAGGTGGCCAACTCTAAGAAAATAATTGAATTCATTAATCAATTCATTATTACTAGGTTTGGTCTTCCTTATGCATTAATTTTTTATAATGCATCATATTTTTCAAGTAACACCATTACTAAATTTCCCCTTAGAAGAGGTTTTAAATTGAAGTATTTTGCAAATGATTATCCACAAGGAAACGACTTAGCAGAATCTACTAACAAAAAGCTCATCAGAAAAAATGGCAGAAAGCTCTAGTCTTTGCATTATGGGTTGACAAAAGTACCTAGAAGGCCTTACTAGGCACTTCTCCGTTTCAACTAGTGTATGGTAAAGAAGTTATTTTTACACCTAACCTATCTATTCTATCACTAGCCCTAGTGCATTCCATTGAAGAAAACCCTTCCTCTACTCTTCAACTAATAATGTCACAAATCCTTAAGCTAGAGGAAGAAAGAGAGAAAGTTGGGCAAGTCCATGCTCATCACCAACAATTGGTCAAGTCTTCATTTGATGAAAGTTTAGTGCAAAACAAAAATTTTGAATTTGGCGATCTAGTAATGAAGTGGGACGAAGCCCATGAGGAGAAAGGCAAGCATTAAAAGTTTCAAAGACTTTGGCTTGGCCCATTTCAGATTGTTCAAAAACTAGGCCCATAAAATTTTATTTTACAAGATCTACAAGGCAAGAGGGATGCTCTTTTGGTTAATGGGCTAGTTTTAAAGATTTTATCATTATTATAAAGGATACTTATCCTTTTTGTAAATATGTAAATAATCACATGTATATACTAGTGTCATATCCCTAGCATTATTAGGTAATACTCTTTTGTCTTCATGGTGGGGTTGCTCATCATTAAAATGAAATTTGACTAATTGAGTGAGAGATATTAGAAATAAAATCATAACATTGAGGTTTGGTATTGCATTTATAACAAAAATATGAAATCTTTATATCCATTAAGTTGTGAACTTTTCATAGCTTGAGAACTCTATAAAATCTAGTTATCCCCTAGTTGATGATGCAAAAGATTTTCTTTAAAAAGGTAAAGGCTATTATGAGGTTTTAGCAAATTTTGATTTTGATTGTCATCCATTACTCTTAAGGAGTGGATATGCCTCCCCATCCACTAATTTAATTTTTTTTTAGAGTGTAATTCAAAAATATATGAATCTTGAAAGACAAGAGGACTCATCATGAACCAACTTGCCATGATCATGGGGAACCAATGATATTGAAATTATCAACACTGGCCACCAAACAAGGGTAATATCTAATGGTTATATAACCAGAAGACAAGAGGTCTCATCATGAACTAGCTTGTTCAATATCATTATAACTTGTGAAGGGAATTATCGTAATCTAGTTACCAAGCCAAGACAATGGCTTTTAGGCAAAATTTAAAACAAAAATTTTAAGAATAAAGAATAAAAAATAAAATATTAAAAACACGTAAGAAGTTTACTTTAATTTGATGGGATACTAGTATATTTGTGGTTAAATGGTAACCTTGTCGAGGTTATGGATGTCTACTGCCAGTAGTGGCTCTATCGGTGACAAATAGGTCTATCTTAAAAGCTAAGCTTTTGTTAGTTCTTAACTTTATCTTTATAATTGATTAAATGACAAGCAAGGGAAAAAAAGGTTTTCATCAATAGAAATGTTATGAGATTATTCATAAAGTGAGGAGTTATTTTATTCAGGGTAACTTTTATCAAACTAAACTTCAAAAATATTTTTTCCTTTCTAAGTCTTCTTATTTAATTGCTTAAATCTTCATTTATTTTTAACAATGATAATTTTTTCGCCCAGTATGTCGCAAAATTGTTGTACTACTCAATGACCCCCCATTATAGTTAATAGTAGGACTAATAATTGATGGGGAACTATTTTAAAATTTAGGATAAAATCCAAAAAATCCCAATAAAACAAGATAACCTTAGCTTTATCATTTCAAAAAAATTGATTAAATAGAGAATTTCCCTTATCAGAACTCAAATATTGAAGCTTGAACCTTTAAACATTGGCTTTTACTTCAAAAATCCTCTTCAGAAATATTTTATCGGAACATTTTAGTTTGTATTTTTTACAAAAAAATCTGATTAAACATTCCCCGATTAGGTTTTATAAAGGTCTAAGACTTAAAATAATAAAAGTGCTCCACTTATGGATATTATAATAAAGGTTCGACCTTGCAAGATTGCCATGTAACATACTGGTGTTTCAATATCGACGTTTTCATTTTGATGTTCATTCCCAAACCTCTGATCCATCAATCCTCCAATCTCTGATATCCTTCCCTGCTACATTCTCCCAAATATGACCTCGCTAAAACCATAGTTCTCACCTCTGATATTCGTCTCACCTTCGATATTCGTCTCACCTCCGAACTTCAATCTCTGATATCTTACTCAACACTCATTTCACAACTTCCATATCTAGATTTCCTAATTGGCAATTATCGTTTCAATTCCACGATATGAAACCACTAATACAAAACCTCTGATTACTCATTTTACCTCTAATTTTAAGCCTTATATGCTATAAGTGAATCATAAATAAACAATATCATAGATCTTAACAATGCAACCATTTAGTTTCACCAATAAAGTTCTTTGATATTATGATGTGTAATGTGGCCCATGTGAATCCATGTTTTATTCATAAAAATTGAAATGTAGCGAATTTATGGTTTTTGATATGCTAAATGTCTTCATGATTACTAACGATTCCCTAAGATTTCACTCATAAAACTCATGGATTATTGTGTAATCGGTTATTTGCTCTAATATATTCGATCTAAGTGTAATTTGCTGCTCATTCTTGTGTTTCTCTTGGCAGGTCAATCCTAGCAAACATAATTTAGCAGAAATGTCTCAGCCAACTAAACCTAGAAGAAAGGTTGTTGTTCAACAACAACCAGTTTCTCCTCCCCATGAGGCCATAGAAATGCCTACAATATTTTCTGATGCCATGTGCACCCTGGACACTTGAACCTCTACTTGGAGGCCAAGTACAAGATTTTTGAAGATGAAGAGCCGAGGATAACAGAAATAATAGTCACCGCTGATGATTTACTCCCAATTTTTGATACTACATAGAGTGATGTAGCTAATTCATTCCTCCACATAATTGTTGCTTAACCGAAAATATTTCCTTACACATATATGATTAGATGGTCCATATACCATCCAGACATTGTAGATATGAAATTTATGACCAAGAGGAACACGGTCATCGTCTCTTTCAATAGCAAGGACCTGTCACAAATGTACCAACTACCGTCACCTCAAAAGAAATATGAAAAAGTCTTCATTGTAAAGTTCATGAAGGGAAATGAGGACCAATACAAAGTCATCTTAGGTTGGATAAGAGATGCTAGCAAGCACAAGTGAGAGGAAAAGGGTATGTAATAGCTTCTATTGCCATACCCTATTGTTATATTGCCACCATGATGTGTAAATTATTTTTTTATGCTAATACCCAAACGTTTTCAAACCAATGGGTACCCCTGATTGAAGAAGCCTCTGATAGCTATGTTATGGAGTAGGGAACTATTCTGTCTAATTATTTAAGTGCCACAATCCTATAATATAGGAAGAAACATGTTTTCTTTGAAAATATTATTCCCCCATTTTGCATGGGTGCATATGTAATGGATTTTATTTTCTTCACTTCCGATTTCCCATCCATGGGGTGGAAATGGACCATACAAGACCCTATGATGATCCAAATCTATCATAGTATTCTATGGGAATCAAAATATCAGCCCAATCTATACAAAATTTTCCATGCCATTGTGCTTCTTATCCACCAACTTGTTTCTAATGAGAAATTCCCTAGAATATCACCTGAAGCCAATAATGACCTCTTATCAATTGGTAGATGGTTTGGAGAGGAGTCCTTTACCTATGTTTGAGTTTTTGGCAGCCTTGCACACCCACATGTATTATCCTTATATGTTCTTGACAGGAACCTGTCCCAAGAAATAACCTATCAAACTGTGGGAAATGACCTATCTAATGTCATGAAAGAAAATAAGAAGACCATGTGGTCTGTGTTTTGCTTTTGTTGTGTTTTATATTCCCTTCATAATTTCAAACATGCTACTATAGAAATTGATGAAATCGAGCATCTAAAATTCCCAACCATTCCTAATAGACAGTTCGACCCAAATGATACAACCAATAATGTTCCAACTCAGGAAAAGCTCAGGGAATTCACAAATGAGCTTGATAAATTTAATGATCTGTTTGAGTCTAAATTTGATTATTCAAAGGTTGAGAAAGAGGCGACAACATAGTTTAACCCTAAAGAATGGTAGCAATTCAATCAGTGCAGGGCTAAAAGGATTTCCCACTTGCCCACAAATTTGTTAAAACTTAATCAACAAAGCACTGAGCAAGACTGTTGGGATGTGGTCCCCTAGGGTCAATTTTGGGGCAAAATCCCAAGTTTTGTTGTATAAAGATGTAAAGTCTCCGCAAATTGTGGTCACGGAGCTCGTAGATAAAGGGTTTTACCCTTTGTTATGTAAGTCAAGTAGGCTTTTTGAGGATCTACCCATGGTCCATGGACCATGGGATTATATAAATAGGTGTGTCTTAGAGAGTATAAAGCAAGAAGGAATAGATGAATATGAATGTAATGGGTCAGTAGAAGGAAGAGCATAGAAGTCTTATCATTGAAGGAAGGCTCTGCAACTATGTGCATAGAGGCCTAGAGTAGAGTTTTTAGCTGAGTGCACAAGGAAGTTTTGAGTCTGTAAGATAAACCAAATATTAATAAAGAATATTATTGCAGAAATTCCCATGTTTATCTCTTTACTTCTATTTTATATGAATGCGCTTATGTTGTGATGAATGTTGGATTTATGAAATAATGATGTATTGATGCACGATTTCACACAATTTATGTTGTTACTTGAATGCAATTAATGTTAACTGTTTACGTGAATATTATCTTGTCGTATGTTAAATTTATCAAACACTTAAGCCGATATAAGTAATTATTGGGTTAAGAGTAATATTTGATGCATGTAAGTAGTTGACTCGTCTATTCAGGGTCCGCAAAAGACAATCGTAAACCTTCGCGAAGGTCTAGAGGCCGATTAAAGGAGTTATATCATTAAGCCATAAAGGCTTATCGATCTACACGAAGGAAGCTTTAGGGCATAAAAAGACATCACATTGATCTTTGGGTGTAGAAACTTGGTTCTAGAATCCCCCCATACTGCTTTGGGTGAGACTACAGTCTACGCTCTGCAGATTGATGCCGAAAGGGCCAGTAGTGTAGGGATTTGTTTGGTGCAACTAACTTTGAACTTGGATCAAGACCCACAAAGCCAACAAATGGTTTCATTGCTGAGACCGGGATTTTCATAAAGAGATGTGTGATGTCGCATCATTGGAATCCAACAAAGAAGGAAATTGAGAAGTGATTGGATAGAAAGATCCATGAATTTGCGGCGTAAGAAAACAGAAACCCGTGCCAAACAAAAGAAAAGTAGTTGGATAGGTACTTATAGACATATATACATAAGATCTTCTTCTGCACCTTCCCGTTCGAACTATACAAGTGGATCTCTAAATTGGCAAACAACCAAGGAAGGTGGAGGCTTGACAGTACAATAGTTTGGACCCTGGAGCTAGTGCAGACATTGGAAGCCTCTAAAGATAAGATCACGTGCATTGTTAATCACTAGCTTGATCGAGTCATAGGATTATTTGTTACAGAATTCATAGCTGATACCTCAATCAGCTACAGTGAAGTATAGTGGCACCTTTTCAAAGGACCGTGAGGTAAGTATTTGAAATCTTTGAATACATGGATTAAAATTCTCTTGTGTGAAAAGCGGGTTATGCCACTACCTTGATGTTTGGATCTACGCGAAGTGGATGATCCTTTAAAAATTAGGAGAGAGGTCTTGAATACAACCCATTGATAGAACATCCTTCGAGTGACGATGACAAAGCGGTACAGGCCTCACTACGAAGCATTGTATAGTTGATAAAGCACGGTTTTTCACAAATACTTCATCTGTCCATGCCACCTCCACCCTCACCTCCATAGCATACACCTTCATTGACACCACCACCACCTCTGCCACCGTTCAACATGTCGAATACCATGAAGCTACCCATTTTCAAGGGCTTGGGAAGTGACAACCCAGATCAGTTTTTGTTCATTGCAAAGGTTGTATGGACAACATAGAATATTAAATACGATCATATAAAGAAGGTGCAGTTGGTTACTACTTTACAAGATCGCGTGTTAACATGGTACATTCAGTAATGCATGAATAACCCATTGGCATCATTAGCAGACACACAAACTACTCTGAACAAGGAATTCGATAGACCTAAGTCTGAATCACAATCAGTCATTAGATTTAAGGAAATCATGATGAGGATTGGCGAAACTCCTTGGGAGCTATATTAGAGACTAAAGTGTGCAATCCGCGAAGCCAATATGAATCTCAAAGATATTCAGCACCACGATTAGTTTATAGTTGTGCTCCTCCCTCATTTGACGATTGCTTTGTCACAACAAAAGATAGGGACTCCGGCATAAGCATTGGAGATCACAATGAGGTTACAAGAGACCCCTATCCAGGATGTGATGTTGGGAGTTCAACAGATTCATGTGGAGTTGCAAAACCTCTGCTTGGAGTTGCAGAGCTTGAAAAGGAAAAAGCAGCTCGGCAAGAGATGTGCGAAGAAGTTTGGTGCCTAAAATGTAAAAACCAGGGACATGATAATGACCATTGACTTGCTTTCATGAATTATATGGAAAGGGGAGGGCCCACTCTATCAAGTAGCAAGAAAACATGTAACAGATAATTTCCATTTGCTACAAAAAATTGTGTAGGCACCACAACAGTTATTCTGCAATTTTTATAAATCGGTGGGCCACGATAAGTGTAACTGCTATAGCTATGAGTTGTTGATGGAAATAAAGCCCACATATAGAATGCAAATAGAAACTCAGCCTCCAAATCAAGGTGCTGGGGGAGCAAACAGATGAGGCCGAGGAGGAGGAGGAGGACATGGTAGAGGTTGATGACAAGTTATTTGCTACAATTACTGAGTGCAAGGACACTACACACGAGAATGTACGAGACAAACTCACCCATCTTGTCGATATTGTACTTAGTTTGACCACACGATAGAAGAATTCCCTATACTAATAGCTAAGATGTGCGAGAAGAAGGTGCATCCTCAGCAACCCACCCAGAATTTACAGATGATGAGGGTCGAGCCCTGCGAGGAGGATCCCAATGTGAATATTGTGTTGCGAAGTGGAATGATGAGTGGTCATGATAAAGGAAAGCAGCTTGAACAAAGTGAGTGGGTTCGCAAGGCTCCAGAAAATAAGTTGGGTTTGAAATGGAGTGCATGAAGGAAATGTTCATGGAAGTAAGGAAAAGCTTCGCTGAGGCCTCTACCTTAGGAAGTCAGGACAAGTTATCTGAAGAATTTGACCCCTCCATGCTTACCACTTTCTTGGAGAATTGTATGAAGCTGTTGTGTGATAGCAAGGTGGTGAAGGGGCTACAAGAACTAATAAATAATTGTGATGGTAAGGAAGGTGCTCCTGAAGGACACCACGTAGTCAGAAAGATAGGAAAATACAAGGCAAGAACAAGGCGTGAGATGAGGCTTACATTACAAATTGGTGTTGGGCATGGAATCCCCCCCACAACAAGTTTTGGGGCTCAAAGCCCAAGTTTTGGTTAGAAATGTTGTAAAACTCTGCAAATTGCAGGCACAGAATGTGAAGTGTACCATTGTGTCATAGGGTTGTCCGCCCTAAGCATTGTATTGTAAAATAGTGTCAAGTCAACATACCATGGTCCACGGACCATGGGATTGTACAAGTAGAGCGAGGCTCTAAGTTGTAAGGTTAGTCAAGAAGTGACGAATAGATGAATAATGAAGGAATGGTTCGAGCTTAGAGTAGAGTTCTAAGTGTCTTGGTTTGTAGTAGTAAGAAGAGGCTCTGTAGCTGTGTGTGTAGAGGCCTAGTAGAGTCTGTAGCTGAGTGTGTGGAACCCTACAGTTGAGTGCACAGGGTTGTATCGAGTTTGTAAGCAACATTGAAGATTGATAAAAGAGAAGTTGATTCATATTCCTTTGTATTTGTTGTGTATTATCTTCTTTATGGTTGTATTTGTTTATGTATTCCGTGCACTATTATGATTGATGAATATGAAGTAATAACCATAAATCTTACTCACACAACTTAAGTAATCAGTTAATTAATCAGTTAATTAACAAGGATCTTGGGTATTATATGGGTCGTGCCTCGAGTAGGGCTATGTAGAAGCCCCACCATAGGTTGTGAAAGGATCACAAGTGCACGTAGCGACAGGTCAGACTGCGGACCTCCAGAAGCCAATTAGACATCCCTAGGGTGCAAAAACCTAGTTCTAGCACCCTCCCATACTACTTTGGGTGAGACCTCATCCCGCGCTCCGTGGACTGTTGCCGAAAGGGCCAGTAGTACTAGGATTTGCTTGTCTAAATCACCTCTAAACCTAGGTCAGGCCCCACTAAGCCAACAAATGTTTCCATTTCTAGGACCAGGATCTGCATAAAGGATGTCTGATGTCATGCCACTGGAAACCTACAAAGAAAGAAATTAAAGAGTGGTTGGACAAGAAGATTCACAAATTCGCAGTGTAGGAAAACAAAAATTCGCAAGTATCTAAGGAGTAGTGGTTGGATTGCCACTTGTACACTGAAATCCATAAAATTTTCTTTGCATATTTTCCATTTGAGCTATATGAGTGGATCGAAAAGTTAGCAGACAGCCAGGGAAGGTGTAGGCTCGATAAACCAATAGTGTGGACTTCGGAACTAGTGCGCAAACTAGAAGCCTCAAAATATAAGATAGCGTAAGCTGTGGACCACTGGCTCAACCAGATAATAGGAGGATTTATCACTGAGTTCATGGTATACACGACAGTCAACTACAGTGAGGCAGAGCGATGTTTTCTCAAGGGACCGTGAGGTAAGTACCTTAAATCTTTGAACACTTGGATTAAGATGATATTGTGTGAAAAGTAGGTTATGCAAATAAATTAATGTTAGGGACTACACGAAGCAGAAATATATATAGAAGCGGAAGCAATGAAGAATTAGAAAACAATCCCTTAATTTCACCCTCGCAGGAGAGCAAGGATGAGCTCACGAAGGTTTCTCCAAGAAGCACGGTTAGTTTGATAAGGTAGCGAATTCTACATTTACCACCTCCACCCACACAGCCACCCACTTCGCCCCCCTCACCTCCATCTCTACCCACTCCACCTCCACCACCTCCGTAGTTCAGTATGGCAAGTGCGATCAAACTGTCGGTGTTCAGAGGAGTAGGAAATGAAGACCCAGGCCAATTCTAGTTCGTGGTAAGAGAAGTATGGGAAGCACAGGGTGTCATGGATGATAATATTAAAAAGGCTACGCTGTTGAGCTCGTTGCAGGATCGCGCATTAACATGGTATATCAAGCATTCTAATGACCACCCGAATGCAAGAATTGCAGAGATCCAGACCACATTGAACAGGGAGTTTAGCAAGCCAAAGTTAGAGACGCAATCAATCATCGGGTTTAAAGAGATCACGATGCTCCCAGGTGAGACCCTCTAGGATCTAGACCAAAGGCTGAAGAGCATGATACACGAAGCCAATATGACGTTAACAGATGCACAACATCATGCATGGTTTGTGGCCTCACTTACGCCACATTTAAGGATGACATTGTCACAACAAAAACTTTCCACCCAAGCCGAAGCATTGGAGATGGAAATGAGGTTACGTGAGACCCCTATACAAGACCCTAAATTGGGAGTCCAACAAATCCATGCACAGCTATAGAATCTATGTTTAGAAATGCAGATTTTGAAATAGGATAGGACACCTCAACCAGAGGCACGTGAGGAAGTATGGTGCATAAAATGCAAAGGCCATGACCATGACAAAGATCATTGTCCATTGTTCGCGAACTACTTGACAGGAGGAGGGTCAATTCCATTAAGACCAGAGTCATAGGTAGGGCCAAGCACAGCATCTACATTATGGTGTGCAATATGCCAAATAGGAGGAAAACATACCATGGATAATTGTCATTTGTTGCAGAAGTATACGCAGACGTCCCAGCAGTTTTTTTTGTAATTTCTGTAGGTCAGTAGGCCATGACAAACGACCTGCTGAAGATATGAACTAATGATGGATCATAACCCTACCTACAGGGTGCAGGCTGAAACACAATCACTTGACCCAAATGTAAGGATGTCGTGCACTAGGTTTTAGGGGCACGGTCGGGGTCGAGGTGGAATAGGACTAGGAAGGGGTCGCAGACAAATAATCTATTACAATTGCAAAGGGCTAGGGCATTATGCCCACAATTGTATGAACCTGACTAGGATATCATGTTGGTACTGTAATCAGCTTGATCATGAGGTGAAATATTGTCCTTCGTTGATAGTGAAGATGCGCGAAAAGGGGGTACTCCAACCCGCACCGACCCAGAATTTACAAATGATGAGGTCTAAACTGTACAAAGAAGACCCAAATGTAAACATGATGCTCAGGAGCAGTGTGACAATGGGAGATGATAAAGGGAACCATCTAGAAGAAAGTGCATGGGTTCGTAAGGCTCCTACAAAGGAACTCAGGTTTGATTTAGAAAGCGTGAAGGAGACATTCGTGGAAGCTAAGAAGAGCTTCACGAAGGCCTCCACTTCAGGTAGTAAGGATCAACTAGAACCAAGGATGGATCCTTCAATGCTCACTACCTTTCTGGAGACATGCATGAAACTGTTGTGTGACAACAAGGCATTCAAATGACTACATGAACTTATCACTAGGTGCGCGGGGTCAGGAGAACCCCGCTTGGTCCGAAAACTAGGAAAGCATGCATTGCACATAGGAAGCGAGATGAGGTTGACTGCGCAAATAGGCCAGTACGAAATGCATCAGGTAATCTTGGACCTGGGTTCTAATGCGAATGTACTACCAAAGAAAACATGGGAATGCATGGGTAGACCCACATTACAGTGGTCCCCTATTCAGTTATGAATGGCGAACCAACAGAATATTTTTCCCATGGGAAGATTGCAAGGGGTGACAGTCGATATTGAAGGCGCGAGCGCACAGGTGGATTTTGAAGTGATAAAGATTTTCGGTAGTAGCAATCCCTATCCCGCGCTACTAGGGATAGACTAGGATACTGATATGAATGGAGTCATAAATCTGAAGAAGCACAAAATGATCTTTTAGAAAAAGTCACTACACGTAGTAGTATTGCTGGATCCAGCCGAAGGAGTGTGATACACGGAATTGGTGCACGATGACGATAGTGATGATGATCTCGAATATATCTACAAGATAATTGTACAAGGAGAGGATTGGGTGAATCTGATTGTAGATGGAAGGATTTCATGGGAGCGTGAAAGCTCCTGCACTTTGGATTCACACGAAGAGATAGAGCGATGGCAAAATCGGCTACATGAAGTAACAACACTAAACTGCAACATGATGATCAAGTGATTACGTTGCGTAACAACAGAGGCAAGGGAGTTTTTGACATATGATGGATTGTTAGCGGTGGATGAATTTCTGAGCAAGTTTGAAAGTGTAGTACCAGAGCAGCAGCGATTCGATGTGTTGAAGTGAGCACTGTGTGCAACACCTGCATGATGGTGGGGTACACATCAAGGAAAGTTTGAGGATTGGCATGGATGCAGAAGGATGATGTGCCTATGCTTTGGAAAACCCTAGCTTCAAATGAAAGCCAATCAGATGGGGTGGAACGACTTACGCACCCACCTTCCCCGATGGGTACAAACATATGTTGTACAATCTGCACAAGCACACACCAACCCTAGCCTAGAGAATCAGAACAAAGAACAACAGCAGAGAAAGAAGTGTGCATTACCATTTCTCCACAATCAAGCATTCCATAGGGTGCACTGAGTACTAAACAAGGTTTACCAGGTGATACGAACTAACTGGGACCTGTGCGTGCCAATGGTTCAGTGAGCCTATAGGACCATGTGCGAAAAACTGAGTGTGGAAATGATTCCAAAGGTGCAAAATAGAGTAGAACCTAAAATTTTTGAAGGAAATACCAAACAGAATCCATGTGTAATAGCCCCCGCAGTTATGACAACGAGTGAAGACCAGGACGAAGGAGTCACACAACTACGCAAGAACAACCATGAAAGGATTCTTGAAGCCATTCAACAAGGGAACCTTAGACTTTGTGAACTTGAAGAAGATCAGGTACGATTGAGGAAGAAAAGCATGTTGATGGATGTTGAGATCAAGACTGAAAAACGAGGTCATGAAAGTATGTCTTGTTCATAAACCAAGGATGACAAGGCAAGATATGAATGATCATACCACTATGTTAGATGATTATCACCATGACTTTATGACTCTGCTACCATGGCTGGGACCACACCTTACCAACATAGTAACAAGGGGAGTACACCACATGGGGTAGAACGCACTGTGTTAGCTATCGCGAGGGCAACTGAGGAGTGTCCCTGGACTAGACTAGAAGGAAAATTGGAGTCTCGCACAGATATTGCAACCACCTGACTAGCCGCATGGAGCATAGTCTCAACACTCCAGACAGTTGAAAGAGAGCGTGAGACTCTAAATGAATTTGTTTGGGAATTTCACAATGAGGGAGGTACATGCAAAATCATCATGGTACAAGATTCATGCCCATGTACAGGGGGGCTGCATTGCCGTGCGGGTCAACCAGGAAGTAATTGTTGATGTCACTGTTCATGACGAGATGTCCAATTTAAGGCAAAAGGGAGCGAGTGGCGGGCAATTAAGACACAAATTAAGGGCTATATTTGGGATGATATGCCGCCAAGAATGCATTAATGACTCAGAAGTGGGGGGAATGGTCGAAGTCAAATTCAAAATATGTTATAAAACTCCAAGGACTAACCATGAGACAACACTTATTTGTTTGGGATTTGAGCAGTTGTAGAGTATTGAGCGTCGAGCAATCTTACCATATTTGAGTACGCAATAGAACATATCCCATGCCAGCATCATGACTTCTACCAAGAGGGGTGTGAAATTTATTGAAGATACTACTGAGGAGCCTGGAGATGTGGTGGTTGCGCCAGAAGTTCCAAAATCACCACAGACACCATAGCCGAAGAAAGATAAACAGACTATGGGACCAGTCTTCTTATCCCCAAGAAACCCACGGTTCAACAAGATATCAATGGAAGAAAAAGGCAAGGCTATCACCATTGAATCGACTGAAGAGGAAGAAGACTTACAAGATCTAATTGATCAAATAGAGGCACAAGACGATGTGGAGGAGGACGTCCCACCAATGCCTTCTGCATCGAAGTTACCCATGTTTTTCCCTCTGTGGAAAGGGAAAGTTAGGGCGCCTAAGGACCTGGAGGCCACGAAGAGTGTGCTCGAGAACCCCCTCCTCCCTGACGGAATTAATTTTGAAGGTTCACTCCTAGGCCAGGTGCCTACCCTGAAATTCAAATATTGGGACTTCATAAATAGTGAGAAGTTCCCGCACCTAGTGACGAAGAGCTTGATGAAGAAAAATTCTGAGGGGCTAGTAATCACACTGGAGCCATGAAAATGGTTGCGCGGTGTGGAGTAAACCGGGTTACTTCATCTACGATGGGTACCCCACTTTCACTGCGTGCCCATCACCATTTTCGTCATCAGGCACCTGTTGTGCCTAGTGCATTATGGGTATCCATGGTTGGAAGAGCCTATTCCCATCACGGCAGAGCTTATTCACTAGATTTATTGACTTTCCTGTAAGGGAAAGGACCTCGCGATGATGGCAGACAAAAGCAGCAATTTAGCTCTCGCAGAAGCCATGAAAACTAAATACAAGCTGGGAAAGAAGAAGCAAGGCTATGCAATTGCGAGTATCAAGGACAAAGGTGTCCGTGTAGCCACCCAGCTCCTGGCTAGAAAATTAATGTGGAAGTGTCATGGTGTTGAAGTACCAGCGCCTATGGTTGCGCTGGATGAACAGTGCATGGAGGGGGTCCAATTCAACTAGGTGAAGTTCCTCTGTGAGGAATTTTTAATAAACTGCAAGGAGGAGAAAGAGCAGGGTAAGACCTTCCACTACATGTGGTTTCTCTTATCCTTCTTGTTGATAGCAGTTGAACTACCAGAAGACAGCCAATTCCAAGATATCGACCAAGACATACCTGAGGCTGCAAAGTACGCTTCGCTCTGGGCCACTAAGGATGCAAAGAGGATTCGCGCCACCAAGGTTTTTTGGGTGCTGATGGAGGTGAGCATCCAGATGTGGATCAATAGAAGACCACGGTTGTCTCCCACAGTGTACGCCACTCTACAGAGCTTTATAGATTATAAAGTGGACATGCACAACATTTATGTTTGGGTGCAGAAGGATTTGGCAAAGGCATGGATGAAGCTCCCATTCATTCCTATTGATGACACCATCTTCACGGCGTTGGAAACATGGCCTCTGAAGTGGCACGCCCCAAACATCGCAAGAATGGAAAGGGTCACAAATCAGCAAAGGAAGAAGGACACAAAGTTACGCATCATGCAACTGGCCAAAAAGAGGGACCAAGAAAGTGCAGCAGCAGAGACATCCACACAGTAGAAGCCGGCCGATGACGCAAAAGCAACACAGACAACAAAAACAACAACAGCGCCAACAGAAGAGGCCGAGGAGGGCCATGACATGTCCATAGGGTAGGGGGTTGAGGACATAAACCTAGCTGAAGATCGTGTGGACCCAACAACCACCTCGCAATAGTTGAAATGGTTGCGTGTCCCTGAGAAACCGGCCCCCAGAAAGAAGGTTAAGGCATCAAAGACGACTATCTACCAAATCACGCTTACAGAAGGTGATCTTTATAACATCGACAAAACAGTTCCTGATGTAACTAAGGACACACTCCAAGAGATGATGATGGAGCAGAAAATTGTGTTGGGGGCGTTAAGTACACAGCTACAGGGACTATAGGTGCAAAACCCACAAACAAGAACGATGGCCCCATATGTCGCAGCAAGTACATTAGAGGAGGAACATATGTTGCACACCTGAATGACCAACACTTTTTTGTTCCCCAAGGGCACGTTAACAACAGCGAACGAATTTGATCGAGCTATGGTGGGCAGGATTAAGGGACTGGGCTTAAACTTGGCTGCCCTTCCACAAGAAACCCTGTACCAGTTACAGGATGGGATCATAGCCGAGCTCCGTGCCAGAGAAGGCCGCATGCTACAGGTATTGAGCAAACAAAATATCAATATGGAACAGCTCAACCGGTAGCATGATGAACTGGTTGCATAGACTCAAGGACCGGAGCAGGAAGTAGACAATGCTTGTAGAAATGTCCCGGAATTAGTTGTCCTGGCAGATCTACCAGTAGTGGAGCAGATCCACTGATTGGCGACTGGATTTCGCAAGGTAAAGGAGGAAGCAACAAGGGTACAATCCTCTACGCCCCTAAAAGTTATGGAATAGTGCGTTGGCGCTATTAAAAAAGGGCTGGAAGAAATAGGGCAGGCAGTATAGAACTGCACCACTATGTTGGAGGAATCCTTCGCGGTCCTCACTTCATTACAAGGGGACCCTAATATATAGCGCCTGGAAATGTAGGTGTGGGAGCTTCAGGTGTAGTATGATAGTGTGTGTGGTATGGGGCAGACAATTGTCCTGACCCAGCGGCTTGCAAAGCTATAGCAGGCAAAGGCATTGAAGGAATAGGCTGATGTCACGCGATAAAAAGAAGCAGTCCTTAAAGCGCGCATCCAGCCTTGGATTGATGAGGCCTTCCTCATCACTGCAGACATCAAAGGAAAGCTCACACACATGAAGGTGATGCGTGCCTTAAGATAGGGAGTTGCCCCTAACAGCAAGACTTCAGCCGAGAGGGTGGAGCATATCTAGCAGGCTGCAGATCAATGCGCCACGGACCTCCAGGAAGCGAAGGACCGGTTGGAGGGGCTCTATGACAAGATCACTGCACCAGCAGTGACTTAGGATGAGTCATGATGATTGTGTTGGGGGCCTGTTGGGCATGGAAGCCCCCCCACAACAGGTTTTAGGGCTAAAAGCCCAAGTTTTGGTCAAAAATGTTGTAAAACTCCACAAATTTCAGGTGCGGAGTGCAAAGTGTATAATTGAGTCATAGGGTTGTCCGCCCTAAGCATTGTATTATAGAATAGTGTAAAATTGGCCTACCCATGGTCTGCAGACCATGGGATTGTATAAATAGAGTGAGGCTCTAAGTTGCAAAGTTAGTCAAGAAGTGATGGATAGATGAATACTGAAGGAATGGTTCGAGCTTAGAGTAGAGTTCTAAGTGTCTTGGGTTGTAGTAGTAGGAAGAGGCTCTGCAGCTGAGTGAGCAAAGGCCTAGTAGAGTCTATAGCTGATTGCGTGAACCCCTGTAGCTGAGTGCACAAGGCGGTATCAAGTTTGTAAGCAAGATTGAAGACTAATAAAAGAGAAGTTGATTCATATTCCTGTGTATTTGTTGTGCGTTATCTTCTTTATGGTTGTATTCATTTATGTATTGTGTGCACTGTTATGATTGATGAATATGTTGTAATAACCATAAATCTTACACACACAACTTAACTAATCGGTTAATTAACAAGGATCTTGGGTATTATATGGGTCGTGCCCCGAGTAGGGCTACGTGGAAGCCGCACCACAGGTTGCGAAAGGATCACAAGTGTGCGTAGCGATAGGTCAGACCGCAGACCTTCAGATGCCCATCAAAAATCCCTAGGGTGCAAAAACCTGGTTCTAGCACCCTCCCATACTACTTCGGGTGAGACCTCAATCCGTGCTCCGCGAACTGTTGCCAAAAGGGCCAGTATTATTGGGATTTTCTTAGCTAAATCACCTCTGAACCTAGATCAGGCCCCACTAATCAACAATAGGAGAGTATGAAATGGATCAGGTTATTCTGGATCTTGGGTCAGATGTGAATGTTTTTACGAAACAGACATGGGAAAGAATGGGGAGACCTACGCTGCAATGGTCCCCAATTCAGCTGAGGATGGGAAATCAATAGAAGATTATCCCTATGGGGAGATTGCATGGGGTGACAATAGATATAGAAGAAGCGAGCGCGTTGGCTGATTTTGAAGTAATAGAGATTGTTGATGACAACAATCCATACCCCACGCTCCTGGGAATTGATTGTACCATCAATATGAATGGGGTAATAAATTTAAAGAAACGAACGATGTCATTTGAAAGGAAATTGCTCTACATAGTACTCCCATTGGACCCTGGAGAAGGACCGCGCTACACTGAACCAGCCTACGACTATGAGGAAAGTGATGATGATTTGGACCAGATCTATAAGATAACAGAGTGATATCAAGACTGGGTTAATCCGATAGCCAATGGATAAATTGCATGGGACCGCGAAAGCTCCTGTACATTAGATTCAGATGAAGAATTGGAGCACTGGCAGAATAGGTTGCATGAAGTATCTACATCTCGTTGTAATATGATGACTAAATAATTGCATTGTGTATCATCTGAGGTAAGAAGTTTGCCTTATTATGATGTTCTAACTGATGTAGATAAATTTCTAGATGCATTTGAAATGGAAATACTGGAGAGGCATAACTTCCAAGTGTTGGATCTGGCATTGCACACTACGCCTGCACAATGGTGGGGTATGCACAAACACAGTTTTGACGAATGGTGCGAGTACAGAAGAATGATGAGATTGTGGTTTGGTTGCCCAAAAGTTCAGCTAACTGAAAAATACAATGGGAGAAATTATTTGTGCAATCATTTAGCAAAATGGAATAAGGTTTATGGAACAGAGGCACAGCCGAAGTGGGTGCGTATTTTCTGTCACACTTTGGACATCCTTCCTATGAATTGGTACCTGGAAATAGAGCTCCACCATAGTACCACATAGTGGGACATCTTAAGAGAAGGATTTTTTATGACCTTCAACTTTGAGGATGGGTTTGAAAGCATCGACAAATCGTTGTAGGAGGTTAAGGCAGAAATCTTCAAAATACCGTAGGATCCTTTAGACTTGATTCACTCAGATTAGAGCACCTAGCTCCGCCATGCGTTGGAATGCTACAATGTGACCATTGAAGAATATGATGAGGATGCAAGGAATATTAACATCCCAGAGGTAGAGGGCCACTGTGAAGTTTAGGGATAGCAGATAGAGAATCCAGACATCACCGCACCATTGAAGACTAGACAAGTGAACATTGGCACAGAAGAAAAACGGAAGTTTGTGAAGATAGGGGATTACTGGGATGATGATACAATAGAAAAAGTCACTCAGTTGCTCCACAAATATCAAGATTTATTCCCTACCAAATTATCATACTTTAAAGGCATCATAGGCGATTTGGGAGTAATGAAAATAACTTTGAAACCAAACATGAAGCCTGTTACAGATGCCATATCGCCTTCATCCAAAATACAAGGAAAATTTTCGCTTGGAGTTGGGCAAGATGCTTGGAGTTGGACAAGATGCTTGCAGTGGACATTATTGAGATAGTGGAGGAATCTAATTAGGTGATTCCAATAGTAGTTCAAGAAAAGAAGCAGAAGGATGAAATAAGGATTTTCGTAGGTCTCAGAAAGCTTAAGGATGCATGTGTCCATGTTACATAGCAATTTGTCACCATCCCTGTTACCCCTCTCCCGCATCTTGGAGGATTCATTCCGGGACCTATGAGAAGTGACATGACCTGCAAACACTTGCATTGCATTCCCTTGAACATGAACTTCATTTGTCCTAAAGACATCTCCTACTTAAAACCCATAAAAATATCCCTTTTTCCATTGGTGTGGTTCCACCGTGAAGCACTCGCGCCAATGGGGGAAATCCTCCAAAGCGGGCGCGCCAGTTGGCACTCTGTCATAGAGTTGCACTCACGCCAACCATAATCAGTGGTGTTTTTTAACAAACAAACAGCGGAAGATTCATCCTAACAAACTCCTCGACTGAATCTATCTTGAGTTGGGTGGTTTGGCTTCGAATGTCCATAGAGAGGAAGTGGTTTTCCACCTCTCATGGAAGCTTCTTTAGTGATAGAGCCAATCCCATGGTTATTATGGATGATCCTAACTCCCCTTCCTCCATCTATAAAAGCTTGTCCATTTTCCTTGGCAAGCTAGTTCCAGAGTTCCAAAGATTTAGAATTGTCAAGTTTCCAAGAGCTTCATGCTGCAAGAGCCTTCTCCATTTCCATAAGGCCAAATCTAAGTAAGGAGATTCTTGTCCAATAACTAAGGAGAGAGAGGCTTGTTCCTATTCCCAACAAGCTTTGCAAGACATGTGCTGCTGACTACCCAGCCAAAGGAGGATCTAACGTCAGAACTATGGTTGATTTCTTCTTTAGTTATTATCAATAAATGACTATTGTTATGGTTCCACACTTATTGTTATTTGTAATGATGATGAGTTATATCCTTTCTGACTGATATATAGTTGCATATGCTGGATTTTATGTTTGTGTTTGTGTCGTTTCTTGTATGTGCAGGTGTCCATTCACGGATATCGTGGGGATCGTGATCTGCCGGAGCAAAGGAATAGGAGCATCACCTCTTCTACAAGCACTAGCATTGGAATCTAGGTAGGCCCTCATCATTGGTCTTTAATTTGCAATTAGGAACTTGCACGGTAGTGTTGTATGATTGTTGCTAGACCCAGTCTAGGCTAGTAGGGATCGCCTCTATCCACAGAGGGGATTTACCTCCTCAACAATTTGGCAACTTCACTAGGGAGCTTGTCTTGCCTTTTTGGTTGTTTCTTTATTTTTACTTGCTTGGTCAGCCTTCTGGGTTGAGTTCTTTTGCTATTTCTTGCCTCTTGGTTTACCTGGTTATTGTTTGCCTAGATTCGGATTGCTTGTTTTTTGTTTTTGCATAGCAAACTTGACTGGCACTCTTTTATAGCCTAACAGTCATGCCAATTGGCGCCAGTTTCTCATTTACAGTCCACACCAATCCTTAAAAGGCACTAGTTGCAGCCTGACAGTCGCGCCAGGCCTGGGAAATTTTGAATTTTTCTTGGTTTTGAGCCTCCTGAGCTTGGTCTTTGTTCTGGGTACCTTTTTTCGACCATGAGTGTGTTGGAGTCTTGTTTGACTAGTTTTGAGTCTCTTTTTTGAGAAATTCTTAATTTGATTTCCTTTGGTCATTACTTGGAGGTTTGTCTCAGTCTTTTCACAATTTTGCATCTTTTTGCTTTTGTTTTTGCAAAAAAAATTCCCCCTCATTCGCCAGGGGGGGCTAAATTATGTATGAGTGTTAATTGCCTTTGAGTGTTTTTATTTTTTGATCTTTGGAACTCTCACCCAATTTTCTTGATTTGCACTTGGTTGGTTCTTAGATTACATTAGAATCATCTTGTGTTTGAGAACTCTCTTGCATAAATCACACTTGCATAATTAGAATTCTCATTTTCAGAATATGAATGAAAAATGTGCATAGATTACATTTGCATACTTTTCAAGTGAATTGTGCATAGATTACAATTGCATAGTTTACATTCTAAAAGATCAATCGTAGATTTAGATCAGTTTTCTTTGATTTGAATTTACATATTTTTATGCTTGTTTTAAACACACAAAAATAAAAATAAAAATTGTTTTGGAATTGATTTGCATTAGTTTTTCTTGATGAAATTAGTGCATTAGAGAATTTGTTATATTTTCTCTTAGTGATCAATTTTTTGCATTGTTGGAAATGAATGGAAACTCTCTCCTTACTTTAGTTAGCATTCATCGAATGAAATGATATATTGTGGCATATAGTTTGCATTTAGGAAATTTTGAGACATTACATACGGTAAGGCCTAAAAACTAAAACATAATCCAAGATCAACTTTAAAATGAACTGAACGAATCTAACAACGCATTGAAACATAACGCACACTGTTTAGATGTCTAGGCTAGAGACGTGCTCCGACGTCGTTAAACCTAGTCACTTTTGTTTCCACTCAAGGTTGGGTGATTCCTCCTTCTGTGACTCAATAGTGGTCTAGTACAGATTTGTGCTCCCACGTACCATCAAGTATATGTGGAGACCCCACTAGGTTATCATCCTTTATCCATCAGAAGCCATGTCTGCCGCCTTATGACCCGTAACGCACCGAACACAACATTCGGGAAGATTGACTGCCATACGGAAAGTCCTTGGTTTTCATACGATTGCCAAGGTGTATATGCAGTTTTACGCATTGTCTGGTAAACCTTTTTCCTAGTTCTCCAGAGTAGTCGCTTTTGATACTTTTCGAACTCCCTAAAAGAAAATGCTCATCTGAGCATTTGTCACTTCGAGCTCATTAAACATTCGAAGGCGACTAGTGTCATCTTTTTGTCCTTTTCTCAACTCTCTAAAGATGAAAAGGTCAAGTTATGTCCTTGTGTCTACAAATTAAATTACCCGCGATCACATGCCCTGTTAGATTCTGTTTTTTGGCCATTTGATTGTGTGTCTTGGCTCTTTTTCAGCCCCATGTGTGATTTTCAGTTTTGATGGCAACTTTTCTAGAGTTCACCAACCCAGGAATCCCCTCTGAAGGGAATCCTGGTCATTTTCCTCCTTTTGGGAATGTTGGTGCTCCTTACATGGCAACGTTGTCCCTTCCTAGGTTAACTGTTGGGTTTCCTGTTTGGTTGTTCTCAACCTCTGTGGTCCCTAATTTTTCAACTATTGGTCAATCAGCTCCTTCACCAGAACAACATCATGTTGATTTCAAGGTGGACCTCTCCCCTTCTTCGCCTGTTTCTACATCTTCATCTTCTACTTCGCTTGGTGAAAGTCTGGCTTCAAATAACTAGGTGGCTAAGAAGAAGAAGAAGAAGATGAATAAGAAGAAGTCACCTAAGCAAGAGGTTAAAAGTGTAGCTATTGCTCCGAGTACATCTCAGGTCGGGCCACCTTTTTCTCCTCCACGGAAGGTCAAGTTTCCTTGTAAATTGTGCAAGGATGACCATCTTCTTCGTGATTGTCCTGGCATTCCCAGGATCTTAGAAGTATGGTTTCATGATCCAGCCTACCCCTCATCGTCCTCTGAAGCTCATGGCGATACCACCCTATCAACTAGCAATGGTAAGAAATAAGGGAAGATTCGATTCCCTTGTTGGCTATGTGAAGGCAATCATCTCCTTCACCTTTGTCCGCTCATGGATAAAGCTTCCGCTGTTTTAGAAAGTCTTACATCTTCTTCACCCCAACTCCCCATTGGTTATCAGAGGCTCTCTTCAGATCCTCTCCCTGTCGACAACGAGATTGATTTAGATCCTTCTCTTGTCCATCCTCCTCTTTCCGAACTTAGTTGTGCTAAGCCTATTCAGGACCAACTATTGGTTGGAGAGAGTGTCAACTTGGGTTCACTGCCTGTTGATCACTCTGTTTCAGAAGAGCATCATGATCATGTTCTTCTCGTCTCGTCAAATTCTCTTGAGTCTTAAAACAACTCTCCTATCCCAGTTGATCCCGAGAGTCCTTTGGAGTAGGGGGGAAATCATACAATTCCATCACCAAGTAGTTCAGTCGTTTCCTTCGACTGGAGTCACCTGACTACTTTCCACCTTCCATCCCATGTGCCTTTCCAGATTACAGTACATGCCTATGATAAGGCAGTACCTGGCACTGTCTTGGATGAGGGTGCATCTATTAGTATTATGCCTTCCACTACTTGGCAAGCTTTCGGCTCCCCACAGCTTGTGCCAATCGCGCAGAATCTGTTGGCGTTTGATGAAGGAACCAGTCAACCATTAGGGATCCTTGCAAAGTTCCATATTACTTTGGGAGGCAAAACCGTCTGTATCGACGTACTGGTTACCCAAGGTGCTTTAGATTTCAATCTTCTCCTTGGTCATGACTATGTTTATGCCATGGGGGCCCTTGTCTCTTCACTTTTCCGTGTGGTTTTCTTTCCACACTATGGAAGGATCGTGACTATAGATCAATTATCATTCTTTAGTCCCCCGGTGCCTCCTGCACAGTTGTCATCCCCTCCTCGTTTTTATCCACCAGTTGTATCTGCCCCGCCGCAGGTCAACTACGTGGCTACTTATCCTGTGCCTGTATCCAGTGATGCCACCATCGTGCATAGTGTCCTGGGGGCATTGGGTCCTCACTTCCAAGACGCTATCCTTCCACCAGGAGTTGCACTCTTGGAAGCAATGACTTCCTGTTCATTATGATGAAGTTCGGTTGGAGCATAGTTCGTTTTCATATGTCAATCTCCTTAAAAAATGAAACTAGGTCTGGTTGGACCATAGTTCGCTTTCCTATGTCAAGCTCCTTAAAAAATGAAACTGGGTCTGGTTGAGCATAGTTCTTGATCTTTTGTCAAGCTCGTTAAAAAATGAAACAAGGGTTATGAGGATATTTCTTTTACTATGTCAACCTCATTAAAAAATGAAACAACTCCCTCTCCAAGTCGAGTCTTTTGATTAAGATCTTGTAAAATATAAGTCGAGTCTTTCCAAGATCTCGAAAGTGAAACTTCATTCCATCCACTTTGTTGAATGCAATGAATCTTGGGGGGCATGTACCTCGTTTTGCGTCATTATGCTGGGGGCATGCAAACTTATAACAAGCATAGTTTTTCATTTCAAGCTTGTGTAAACATGAAACTGAATCCAAGCAGAGTTCTCCATGGTTCAAGCTTTTGTAAAAATGAACCCATACCCGATGTACATCTCGTGATTGCCATTTTTATCCGCTCAATTATGCTAGATGAGCCTTGGTTGTTTCCATTCCATCGCCACCATCTCTTTGGCCGACCATATGCTTTCACTTGCTTGTTTTCCTTTCCTGAGGGACCGCAGTTAAGAGTGGTTTTGTTAGCCAGCCTCTTGACCATTACATGTTTTGAGTAGTTCCACCATTGCTGGAACCAGTTGCTACCCTTTATACCACTCGTTCCTCTAGGATGATTCACCTTTAAGCTTTTTCCTAACTCATAAAATATGAAAAGATTGCCGAGTATTTTTTCCATTTTTGACTCGTTAAAGAGAATAAAAATGGAGGTCTGCTTTCAGCTCTTTTCTGACTGTTTAAAGATGAAAATATTGCCGAGTTATTCCTCTTGACTTGTTAAAACGTAAATAAGAGGCGGTCACCTTTAAGCTCTTTTCTGACCGTGTAAAGACAAAAATATCATCGGGCCCTTGTCATTTCAGGCTCGTTAACGGTTACGAAACGACATGATTTCGGTCGCTTTTTTACTTTTTCAGGTCGAAGTCACTAATCATGAAAAGTACTCCTCGATCGTAATGGTCGAGCGGTTCTCTCGAGATTGTTTTATACTTTTTCAAGCTTGAGATACACAACTTTACGAAAAAGGACACCCCTGGAGTTTACTTTTCTGATGTCTTTTCAAACTCTCTAAACATGAAAAGACGCCGAGTTTTTCCTTTGTCAGACTTGTTAAAACTTGATGACATTGGATTCCATCGAAATGACATTTTACAAGCATATGCTATCCCCATCAAGCTTGTTAATAAAAATAACTGGGGTAGTCGCCAAAAGTGGTGGGGAAAATGGAACCAGAATCATTGTCATGTCGGCAGTATGTCACTATTGAACATAGCACTTGTCTCCATTCGTGTCTGGGTGGGGACATCTCATCTCGTTTTTCACTTGCCTCCATGGGTTTGGGTGATCCTGTTTGACCTCTCATCTGCTCTTTGCCTTGTCACCATGACCCCTGATCATTTGATGTCAAATACTGCCAAGTCCACTGTCGTGCCGCCGATATGTTCAAGAGAAGTTGACCTCTGCAAAATAATCAACCTCCCTCTAATAACTCACATAATCCTGATTCACAAAACATATTATCCTCCTATGTCTCGCGTCAATGATGTGGGAAACACTAGGGCCCACCTTCGATCAAGGTTGCTTCCTGTCGACTTCAGCTCATTATCCAGGAGGTCGACCTAGAGACTCCCTTCAGGTGCCTTGGAGCCTGCATGCCTCAATGGAAGGTTCTTTGTGTTCGACACGAGGTTTTCATCATTGGCCTCTGATCAAATGATTCTACGGGTGTTCGACGCCGGCTCACTGATTCGCATGCCGTAGATTGTACTTATAGTACCTTGAGGACCATTGTCATTATTGGTGGTACCTCTCACGTCTGTTAATAGTTTTCATCATTGGCTAGTAATCAGATGATGTTCCTGCATGTTCAACTTCAACTCCCATATTCGCATGCTTGAACTTGTACTTTGTTCGGATCGAGGTGGAGCGCAAGACCCTGGATTTTGTCTATTGGATCCAGGTTGCGATTTTGTGAATTATTATGATTATTACATGACTCATTCACTGGATGGCTGCGACCATGCCCGAGTCTATTTATCGATCCTCACTGGATGGTTGCGTCCATACCTTGGATCTAGATTCTTATGTACTCTACTATGGATGGCTGCGCCCATACGACATATATCATGTACTTGAGATATCAGTTGTACTTCTCCATGTAGGTTTTCTAGCGGCAGTGTTTACGGTTGGACATGTTTTTGTAAAGCATTTCACCCCTCTCTCTCTCTCGTGCCTCATGCTTTAGGGGGCATCTGTTACACAGCAATTTGTCACCGTCCCTGTTACCCCTCTCCTGCATCTTGGAGGACTCATTCCAGGACCTATGAGAAGTGACATGACCTGAAAACACTTACATTGCATTCCCTTGAACATGAACTTCATTTGCCCTGAAGACATCTCCTTCTTAAAACCCATAAAAATAGCCCTTTTTCCATTGGCGTGGTTCCACAGTGCAGCACTCGTGCCAATGGGGGAAATCCTCCAAAGAGGGTGCGCCAGTTGGCGCTCTGTCACAGAGTTGCACTCACGCCAACCATAATCAGTGGTGTTTTTTAACAAACAAACAGCAGAAGATTCATCCTAACAAACTCCTGGACTGAACCTATCTTGAGTTGGGTGGTTTGGCTTCAGATGTCCATAGAGAGGAAGTGGTTTTCCACCTCTCATGGAAGCTTCTTTAGTGATAGAGCCAATCCCATGATTATTGTGGATGATCCCAACTCCCCTTCCTCCGTCTATAAAAGCTTGTCCATTTTCCTTGGCAAGCTAGTTCCAGAGTTCCAAAGATTTAGAATTGTCAAGTTTCCAAGAGCTTCATGCTGCAAGAGCCTTCTCCATTCCCATAAGGCCAAATCTAAGTAAGGAGATTCTTGTCCAATAACCAAGGGGAGAGAGGCTTGTTCTTATTCCCAACAAGCTTTGCAAGACATGTGCTGCTGACTACCCAGCTAAAGGAGGATCTAACGTCACAACTATGGTTGTATTCTTCTTTGATTATTATCAATAAATGACTATTGTTATGGTTCCACTCTTATTGTTATTTGTAATGATGATGAGTTATATCCTTTCTGACTGATATATAGTTGCATATGCTGGATTTTATGTTTGTGTTTGTGTCATTTCTTGTATGTGCAGGTGTCCATTCACGGAGATCGTGGGGATCGTAATCTGCCAGAGCAAAGGAACGGGAGCATCACCTCTTCTACAAGCACTAGCATTGGAATCTAGGTAGGCCCTCATCATTGATATTTAATTTGCAATTAGGAACTTGCGCGGTAGTGTTGTATGATTGTTGCTAGACCCGGTCTCGGCTAGTAGGGATCGCCTCAGTCTGCAGAGGGGATTTACCTCCTCAACAGTCCATGATCCCTTTCTAACACCATTTACTAACGAGGTCCTGGATAATGTTGGAGGGGAGGAGGCCTATTCATTCACTGATGGGTTCTCTAGATACCATCAAATAAAGATCACACCAGAAGACAGGAGTAAGATCACCTTCGCGACATAATGGGGATGTTTCTAGTGATGCCTTTTGTACTCAAGAATTCGTCGGCGATCATCTCACGCGTAGTCATCACGGCATTCAAAGAATTCATTCACAAGTTCTTGGATTTATATTTTGATGATTGGACAATGTTTGGGCTAGTAAATCTCCATGTAGCAAGTTTTCTCTTGATGTTGAATACATGCCGAAGGTATCAGATTGCATTAAACCTAAAGAAATTCTTGTTCTGCGTCCCTTTCGGAATCTTTTTGGGTCATGTGGTGTGCAAGCAAGGACTTATGGTGGACCCTGCTAAGATCATGCTAATAATTAATTTGGAGGCACTGAGAAGTGTTAAACAGCTGCACGCAACACTGGGCTGCACTGCGTACTATCGGAAGTTCATTAAAAGTTATGCCTAGATTACTGTGCATATGGAGAAATTGTTTAAAAAGGATGCTACATTCTGTTGGGATGAAGAATGTCAGCGGAGCCTGGATGTACTGAAGGAGAAAATGGTCACCGCGCTGATCCTAGTCTTCCTGAATTGGAAGAAGGAATTTCATGTGCATGTGGATGCTTCATGTATTTCACTAGGAGTAGTGTTGACATAGGTTGGTGAAGGAGAATTGGATCACCTTATAGCATTTGCAAGCAGGAAGTTTTCTAAGGATGAAAATAATTACTCGGTGACCAAGCGCGAAGGGTTGGCTATGGTGTACACACTCCATAAGTTCAAACATTACCTGCTAGGCAGACATTTCAAGATGTACACAGACCATTATACATTGAAATATTTAGTTCATAAGCCTATGTTGGGGGGTGGAATATGCAGATGGTTGTTGTTGTTTCAAGAGTATGATTTCAATGTGATTGTGAATCTAGAAAAGTTGAATGTTGGGTCAGACCATCTGTCTCACATTGACACTGGAGAGGAGCCTACCAATTTGGAGGAAGGGTTGCCTAACGCATAGCTCTTCACGGTGTGCATAGCAGATAATCACTTTGCATACATTATCCACTTTCTAACCACAGGGATAGCTCCAGAGGAGTACACTAGTCAATAGAAGAAAGAATTGGTGGTGTGCACGGAATATTTTCCAATTATTGTAGACCATTTGTATAATATGGGATTGGATGAAATACTTTGACGCTATGTGCCCGAATTTGAAAGAAATAGTATACTTTTTGAAGCTCATGGAGGAGTTGTGGGAGGGCATTATGCAAGAAAAGCAATAGCGCAAAAGATTTTGTGCATTGAGTTGTGGTGGCCAATGCTACATAAGGATTCTAAAGCATATTGTAGGGCACGCGATGCATGTCAGAGGGTGAGCAGGCCATCGCAGAGGGATGAGATGCCTTTGAATCCGTAGGTATCATTGCAGCCATTTGAGAATTGGGCAATTGATTTCGAAGGACCAATTCAACCTCTAGGCAAGAAAACAGCTGTGAGGTATATCATCACCGTGACTGAATATTTGACTAGATGGGTGGAGGCCTAGCCCGTGAAGGACTGTATCAGGTCAACATTAGCAAAATTATTTTTCAAATGTGCGTTGACCAGGTTTGGTTTCCCTAGGGTTTTGATGAGTGATCGTGGAATGCATTTTCTCAATGAAACGATCAACGCGCTGACAAAAGAGTTCCAAGTTTATCACCAGAAGAGTACGTTGTATCATCTTCATGCCAATGGCATGGTCGAAGCTTTTAACAAGATATTGGAGAATGTGCTGACGAAGGTTTGTAACATGCAATGGAATGATTAGGACATGCACGTACCAACAGTGTTATGGGCATATAGAACTACTTGCAAAAATCTTTCTGGTCAGACACCTTTTCAGTTGGTCTATGGTGTGGAAGATGTAATGCCTATGGAGTATATCGTGCCTAGTATACGCATAGTGGATTTCACTGGAATGGTAGACCACGGAGTTGTAGAAGATAAGCTCCCACAACTAATGGAACTCAAGGAAGATAGGTTTTTGGCTAGATTCCATTATTAGGTTCAGAAGGAATGCGAAAAAGCTTGGCACGATTAGCACATCAAACTGTGCACCTTCAAGGTAAATGATTTGGTTTTATTATATGATAGTAAGTTTGATAATTTTCCAAGAAAATTTCAGATGTACTGGCTGGGGCCATATGTTATCAAAGAGATTACAGATCATGGAGCATTTCAGCTCATGAAGTTGAATGGAGATCCATTTCGGGGAAGGGTAAATGGAATCTAACTGAAGCCATACACTAGGGATCTGGCCCAATGACTACATGATGGTAGCACAGTCTTAGCACTCCAGGCAGCTGCAAGGAGGCATGGGAATATAAACTACACTACCCCTATTTATTGAGCTACACAATAGGGGGGTTGTGTGAAAATGAATGATGTCACAGTACTAGAAGAAGCATGAAGGGAGTTGTGCTATAGGAGGGGAAACCGCGCAATGCAGCCCAAAAGTAACCATTACAATCACTGTTCATGATTTGACTGCCAGGAGATGGTTAAGAGGAGCAAGGGGTGCATTTAAGGCATTTAAGGCTGAAATATTTGGAGATCTGCTACCAAATTAGCATTTATGAATGGATTTTGGGGGGAACGGTCGAATTTCAATTCGAATTCACCTATAAATTACACGTGGCCATCCAACGAAAAACACTTTGCATCCTTAGAATTTATGTGTTGAGTTGTCCATTGTTTATGAATCCTTAGTTTTTTATTGATTTATCGTTGCTTCTATATTTAATAAGTTACCCGAGGATACCCAACGGTTTATTCTCAGCATGATGTCCAGATCAGGAGAGACTGATAGTACTAGAGGGGATGTCACCTATAAGGGAGCTGCTCCAAAGGTAATGAGCAGGGAGGCTCCAACTATTGTTCCTACGGCACCTAGGTCACCTAGGCTGAAGCATACACTAGTAAGAGAAGTACCCAAACCTAAGAAGGACAAGAAAAAGAATCCCATGCTGGTGTGCGAGTCACCGAGGAAGCATGCTACTACCGAGGCCCAGAGGAAAGAAAAGATGAGCGCTAAGGATAAGGGGAAAGCGGTGGATTTGGAGGCTGAGGGGGGCATGGAGGACATAGACACCGAGGGAGTGGATCCTATATCCAAGTTTCCAGATTATATCCCTCAGCATAAGGGAAAAGTGAAGGTCCCTAAGGACCCAGATGTAGGACAAATCCTCCTCAATACACCCCTGCTACCAAAGAACATCACTTTTGAAGGTCCACGCTTGGCGAGGATTCCCCATCTCAAGCTAGAAGATTGGGATCTGGCACACAATGAGAGTTCCCCCACTTGACCACAGAAAACTACATGAGGAGTGTCTTTTACAAGGAATCAGATGTCACCGTGCTAGAGCCTATGGAGTGGTTTCAAGAAGATAATCAGTTGGGGTTTTTGAACCTGTTATGGGTGCCCCACTACCACCGCTCCAACATCAACCTAATTGTGATCAAGCAGTTGCTAACCCTAGTGCATGACGGTTGTTTGTGGCTGAGTGTGCTGATCCCCATTACTGATATGATGATCCATTGGATCACGTTGTTGCCGCACTCAGGGTTGAATTCAGCCAAGGAGTTTGGTGGAAAGACAAACGAGTGCGACCTGACTGAAAATATGAAGGACAAGTTCAAATTAGTGAAGAATTCACGCTAGTACTCGATCAACGACCCCGCAATGAAGATTGCCACGCAAATCCTTGTGGGCAAAGTCATGATAAAATGTCGCGTAGATGAGGTTCTAGTGTCAGTAGTTTCTTTGGTTGCACAGTGCGTAGAGGGTGTGCAGTTCAATTGGTCACACTACCTTTGTAGCAATTTCCTCACAAGCTTTCAAGAAGCACAAGACGAGAGTAAAACATTCCACTATTCGTGATTATTGCTCTCCATTATGGTCATCGCTTGGGATCTGCCAGACAATAGTCAGTTTCCTCCAGTGGATAAGGATTTGCTGGAGGCTACAAAGTTTGAATCCCTCTGGGAAACAAAGGACACCGCACGCGTCACAGAGACCAAAGTATTATGGGTACTGATGGAGGTGAGCATTCCCATGGCCATCATCAAGAAGCCATGGTTGTCACCAACCATGTTTGAGCAGCTTTCTAAGTACGTGGAGTTTAAAGCTAACTTCCACAGCATATACATATGGGTGCGAAAGGATCCACAAAAAAAATGGTTTGACGTACCTTACCTCATTACAAAAGACACTATTCAGAAGTTTATCTAGCACTAGTCGACAGATTGGCATATTCCATCTCATCTGGCTATGGGCACCAACAAATCTGCAGACAAGAAAAATAAGGAAGCATCCAAGTAGAAGGTTCAGTTGTTGGTTGAGAAGCAGAGAAAAGAGGTCGATGAGAAGGCCCAAGTGGAAGCGGAGCACACCGTGAAGTAACAAGCCAAAAAAGAAGAGCACAGCTCTGAATGCATTGTTAAGTCTCCTTTGCCCTAAATAGAGGAGGAGGACCAATTAGAGCAAGGTGGCAGAGGTTAGGAGGAGCAAGAGAGCACTCCCTTCTAGGTCAAAAGGTATAGGCAATAAGGAAAGGAAGGGCCGCGAAAGAAATCAAAGGCAACAAAGCCATCGCTAGACCCAATCACTTTGATAGATGATGACCTTGATGATATTGGAGACAAGGTGCATGATACCAGCACAGAACGGCTACAGAAATTCGAGCAGCAGAAACAGTAGGTGTTGAGTACCATTTAGAAGGATCTGTGTGAGCTGCAAATTTAGATAACTCGAATTCAGGTAGGCACAGGGTAGATCAGGGCTGCATCAACGAGTTTGGCACCAAGGACCACTGAGGTAGGAGAGATGGTTCGATCAGTGGATCTTCAGGCAATCGCGCTGCCAAATAGAACCTTGAGCGTGGAGGCAGATAATGACAAGGTTATCGTGAGTTCTTTCAAGAACATCAGCCTCAACCTAGTGGTGCTCCTAAATGAGTATCATCACACGTTGCAAGCAGGTGTGATAGCACTGTTCAAAGCTCGAGAGCAGTGCGTGCTAAGCCTCATCAAGGGTATGGGGTGAAAAATGAACAGATGTTCATTTAGAAGATAGAGGCATTGAAGGCCAAGGAAATAATCTAGGTGCAGAGTGCTCATCTAGCAGCCACAGTGGCAGAGGCATGTAGAATGGTGTCGAAACTGCATATCATGGAGGATGCACCATTGGAGGCAAAGATCATAAAGCTGGTTGCAAGCATGCGTGACGCAAAGATGGAAGTGGCTAGAGTTCAGTTCAAGCTAAACCTAAAGATCACATAATTGGAGTTGAAGTTATAACTTTCAACCCCGCCAGAGGTAAGGGAACAACATGAAGCTACTATGAAAGATGGAGTTGCATCGGAGGATGCTGTAGTTGGGGACTGCAACTCACTGTTTGAGCAAGCCATGGAGGTAGTAATGACTCTGTAGGAAGATCCCAACCTACAGAGATTGAATATAGAAGTCTGCAAGCTCCAACAACAATCTGATGAAGTGAGAGCAACGGCATGCACCGTTGCTATAGCACAACACCTTGCCAAGCTGCAGGAAGCAAAGAAGCTGCTTATATAGGTGGAAGAAGCGCAGAAGAAAGAGGTAGTCCTTAAGGCCAGATTGGGGCCATAGTTGGATGAGGCATATATTATCTTCGCCAATATTCAGGATAAATTGGTGAACTTGCAGAGTACATCACAGAAAATAAAGCAGGATAGTGTAGGACCAGCCACAGAACAGCTGGTAGAGCAGATCAAGCAAGCAGCCACACAGAGCGTGGCTAAAGTAGTAGTTGCATAGGTGGAGCTGGGGGATCTTTGTAGTAAGATCTCTATGCTAGCAGAGTGACTCGAGGGTGAGTCATGATCTTTGCGTTGGGGGCATGTTGGGATGGGGACCCCTAGGGTCAATTTTGGGGCAAAATCCCAAGTTTTTTTGTATAAAGATGTAAAGTCTCTGCAAATTGTAGTCATGGAGTACATAGATAGTTAAAGAATCATATATGGTTTTATCCTTCGTTATGTAAGTCAAGTCAGCTTTTTGAGGATCTACCCATGGTTCGCGGACCATGGGATTATATAAATAGGTGTGTCTTAGAGAGTCTAAGGTAGGAAGGAATAGATGAAGATGAATGTAATGGGTCAGTAGAAGGAAGAGCATAGAAGTCTTAGAATAGAAGGAAGGCTCTAGAGCTGTGTGCGTAGAGGCCTAGAGTAGAGTCCGCAGCTGAGTGTGCAAACCCCTGCAGTTGACTACGTAGGGAAGTTTTGAGTCTGTAAGATGAACTGAATATTAATAAAGAATATTATTGGAGAAATTCCCATGTTTATCTCTTTACTTCTGTTTTATATGAATGCGCTTATGTTGTGATGAATGATGGATGTATGAAATAATGATGTATTGGTGCATGACTTTACACGATTTATGTTGTTACTTGAACACAAATAATATTAACTATTTACACGAAGATTATCTTATCGTATATTAAAGTTATCAAACACTTACGCCAATCTAAGTAATTAATGGGTTAAGAGTAATCATTGATGCACATAAGTAGTTGACTCATCTATTCAAGGTCCGCGAAAGACAGTCGTAGACCTTTGCAGAGGTCTAGAAGCTGATTAAAGGATTTATATCGATAAGCCATAAAGGCTTATCGATCTGCATGAAGGAATATTTAGGGCATGAAATGACATGAAGTTGATATCTAGGTGCGGAAACTTGGTTCCAGCATGCCCCCATACTGCTTCGGCTGAGACTTGAGTCTGTGCTCTGTAGATTGATGCTGAAAGGGCCAGTAGTGTAGGGATTTGTTTGGCGCAACTAACTCTGAACTTGGGTCAAGACCCACTAAGCCAACAAGGACAAAGGAGTGAGCACATCACAGGTCTCAGTTGTAGCTCATACAAAAACAGTAGAGGCTTCTTCTTCTTCACAGGCAAAGGAAGTTCTAACAGATAAGAATTTGGAAGCGATTTGGGAACAATTTACCCAAGAATCTAACCCTAAAAATATGCACTCTCCATTCCAAATGAAGAGCACGTAGACTCCTCAAGTCACATATAAGTTGAGGCTTCTAAGGAACATATGGTCTCTGATGATTCAAAGTTTATCCCAGTATTTCCGACCTCTGCAGTTGTTCTGAAAGTAGAGGAGATTCCTCCTTTGGAGGTGATTTACAGTCCAAAACCTAAGTTAGTGGTCAGAAGACAAAGTAAGAGGAGAAGAACTGAACATAGGCATTCTTTAGTCACTAGAAATGCCTCCTTTCAAGTACTTTAGAAAGATGCCCAAGTCACCCCTACTGTGTTGGGAAAAATACTGAGGGGGGGGTGAATTAGTATTTTAAAAACTCACAATAATAATTTTCTTTTCTGAAATATGTATGTGACTTTACTGAACCCAACTCACATATGTACACGACCGTTTTAAAAGAAACTAGCGTATGCTTAATAAACTTGTAAAACAACTAATTATTTATCTATCAAACATAAACCAAAATGTAAGAGATTTATTAGGCATTTAATAAGTAGTAAGCCACTGTAGTAAGAACATAATAAAGTATCACACATAAGTAACACACATGAACACCAGGATTTAAGGTGGAAACCTAATGTGGGAGAAAACCAACATTTTTGTCATTTCATTATTCAAACTTATTAATATCAAAAACTTCTTACATTCTTGTAATGGTGCAGACTCATGCCAGTACGCCGGCACCCACTTGCTAAAGGCTACAACCTTCACTCGTTCTCCAGCTCCTATTGGAAGGGAGCTCCAACCCCCTGATTTGATTACCGGCTACTACTGGCAGGAAGCTTTGAATTGCTCACTGAAGGCTCCAACCCTCAACAACATATGTGGACCATGTTTCATAAATTTTCACACTGCATCTACCTACTTTAATACATCACAACTTATAAATCAACTAAATAAAACACCAACTTAATTCAAACAAAACAATGAGGTCACTGTAACCAAAACACAAAACTGAACACACGAATACTGCTTCAACACACAAAATCCATGAAAACCCTGATCATTCATATGCAAACATGTATACACTACTTCACTTAAGGCAACCTACATGTACATGCGCTTTTCTGTAGAGTAGCCTACATACAAATGTCAATTTACTAAAAACTTGTAATTCTAAATCAGACAAAGAGTTCACCAAAGTTATTCTGAAACATTTTATTATCTTACAAAACCCTCACACAGTTCGAAACATCAATAATATTTTCAACCAATCAACATGTAACCAAATTCAACTTCATCATTCAATTAGTTCTACTTCAAACATTATCACTCAACCCAAATCAACATGAGGACATCATTAACAGACAACAAAGATACAATAGCACTGATCAGGTTGATCATCCATTTATGAACATAAACCCTTCATTTATGTACATGACTTTGAAGAAATGAACCTGCATGTATATGCGACTAATCGAGACCAACTTGCGTATAGATTTGCAAATTTTGACCTAAAATTGTGTAGCTCTTCAGAACTTCAAAAAGACCTAGATCATAATATTCAGGGATAAACACATGCATCAATACTTAGATATAGTCAATCCATGAGTAGATCATACAATGGAAATTCATTTCAGGTCTCATGATCCTAATCAATCATTGTATTCATCGGTGCATAATTATTTCAGATCTATGTGTTAACTATGGCCCTTACAATGAAAATATGCTTTAGATTGAAGTATTCATCAAAAAATATTTCATATACATAGCACTTTGATCTTCACCTCCTTATATAGTTAGAGCCTTAGCCAATAGCATGAGTTAATACTACACTATTGCCAGTGGTAATCTTGGACAGGATCAACTAACTGTTACTGCACTCAATATTGTGGGCTTATACCATGGTAAGGACCCTTGGTATTCTTAAATTAGTGCACCAACATGTACGCAACTTTGCTTCCTCATACCTACATGTATACACGAGTCAGCCTTGATGAAACATGTATAGATATTCAAATAGTCACCTTTATTAAACTTTTGATTTTGATCTATAACCCTTTGTCCCATCATTTTGTTATTTTATTCCATCACTCTATCACCTCTAAACTGACTTGTGGATTCGTCTAGTTACAATATACTTGTTCTGTTACAAGTGAGTTTCCATTAAGAACAACACATGCATCATAATGCCAATAAATCTCCCCTTTTGGCCTTAATGGAAACCATGTTGGTGTTGATCACCTCAACCTGTAGAAACCTGTTAGATACATCAAATAACCATTATTCAAACACCAATATACTCTACCCCTTTGACATCAAGGTTAAAGGGTGGACCAAAGATCCCCCTTTGGATTTTATTTTCACTATAGTGTCCATGCTCCCCCTGAGCATATGATGAATCTTCAAAAATATTTTCAAATGAAGGACTTGACTTTATAACTCAACTGAGTATGGCATTCCTATCACCAAGGCCTCATACTTACATCAATAATTCAACCAATTTGGGATACATATTTGACTCAACCACCCAACCAAGTGGGATTACATTTTTTGACACTACAACCCAACCAAGTGGGATTACATTTTTTGAAACTACCACCCAACCAAGTGGGATTACATATTTGACATGACCTCAAAAGTCCATACATGACTGAAGATGACAATTATTACATCATAGGTCTCCACATGACCTTTACATCATATGACAGATATGACATTAATAACTGAGACCAAAAGAGCTTAATAATAGTATAATTCAGCAGCCATAATGCCAACAATGTATTATATTCTGCAAGGTTAATGCTCCCCCTAAACATATGATATATGTTCATTGTCAACAACTCATTCATCAAAGCATCTTCATCAATTATAGAGTTTTATGAACTCAACGTTTTGGACTACCAAGGGAGTCCATCATCAAGGGATGCATCAATAGATATTCTAAAGATATTAATGATGTATCCATGAGCTATAATTTAGGGTATATATATAGGTTATGAAAGAATTAATCAAAGAAATTAGGTCGACCATTATCCAATAAACATAAACAATAATAATTAGCAGTTTATCATCCTCAATTTTTGGGTACAAGTTGTTGTCTACGGATCCTTTTGTGAAACCTTGTTGTTGAAGATATTTTTCAAGATGATAATACCATACCCGCAGAGTTTTCTTTAGCCCATATAAAGCCTTTTTGAGTTTTCATACAAGGTTTGCATCATTCCCCAAAATGAATCGTTCTTGTTGTTTAGTATATACTTCTTGTTCTAGATCTCCATTAAGGAAATTATATTTTACATCCATTTTCTCAAATTTGAAATGTCGAAAACTTGAAAATGCAAGAAGCATTCTTATGTCTTCAAGTCTAGCTAATGGTGCAAATGTTTCTTCAATGTCTATACCTTCTTGTTGAGAACAACCTTTACAAACAATTCTATATTTGTTCCTAATGACCTCTCAATTTTCATTCAATTTATGTTTGAATATCCATTTTGTCCCAATAACATTTTTATCATGAGGCATTGGAACCAATTCCCAAGTATCATTCTTTTTAATTTGATCAAGTTCTTCATTCATGGCCTTAACCTAACATTCATATTTACTAGATTGATTTACATTTTTTGGTACAATGGTGGATAATAAAGCCACATAACTAGGAGATCCGACAAGGGTTCTTCTTCTTTGTACCCCAGATTCTTGGTCTCCTAGAATTTGAGTTTCTAGATCGATCCTTTTCTTTGTCTGATCTGTCTTCTTTTGTTGCTTCATTAGTTTATTCTTCTATATCATTGTGATTTGATGTGGGAAAACATTCATCATCATCATCCTCTTTCGCTGATGTTACCTTTTTGGGATCTTTGCATGCTTCATTAATCACAACATCAATGCATTCAACCATTTTCCGGAGTCCCTTATTGTAACATTTGTATCCTTTTCTTCTAGATGAGTAACCAAGAAGTATTCTTTCATCTTCTCTAGCTTCAAACTTATCAAGTTTTTCATAATTATTTTTTATGAAACATTTGCTTCCAAAAACTCTAAAATGCTTTATAGTGGGAGGCTTACCATACCAAAGTTCATATAGAATTTTATTACTATTCACATGAACATGAGCCTTGTTGAGAATATTTACTGTGGTATGTCCAACTTCACCCGAGAAGGTGTCAGGAGTTCCATACTCATCAAGTATATCACAAGCCATTTATTGAACAATTCTATTCATTCTTTCTGCCATGCTATTTTGTTGAGGAGTTCTAGCTACAAAAAAATGTAATTTTATTCCATGTTGTTCAGAGAAATCAAAAAAATCATCTGATATGTATTCTCCTCCTCGGTCAAATCTGAGACATTTGATTTTTAGATCTAATTCATTTTCAACAAACGTTTTGAAGACATTACATTTATCAAATTCTTCATATTTGTGTTTCAATAAATTGATCTAGCACATTCTCAAAAAGTCATCAATGAATAAGATATAGTATTGTTCTCCACGAGGTGACATTCTCCTTACTAGTCCACACAAATCAATATGTATAAGTTCAAGAGGCTTACTTGTTGATCCTTCTTTGGGATTGAATTGAACACTTGTTTTCTTACTGAATTGACATGACTTACATATGGTACTTTCTAGTAGGGTGATGTTGGGTAGATCATGAACAACTTTGAGCCCACTTGATTTGCTTATTTGAGAGAAGCTTAGATGTACCTACCTTCCGTGCCATAACAAGTTTTCCTCTACCTTTCCTAAGTAACATTGTTCTTAGCCACCTTTCAATATATACAAATTTCTTGGGGTTCTTGTTCCTTTTATTATGGTCTTTCCTGTGTCAATTTCACGAACCACACATTCTTTTGATCGGAATACCACCTCATTTCCTTGGTCACACATTTGGCTAACACTCAACAAGTTATTCTTTAATCCATCAACACATATAACATTACCATATTTAACCTTCTCTTTTAGAAAAGCAGAACCTTTACCCTTAATGACAACAGGCGAGTCATTTCCAAAAGTGACATTCCTTTCTTTCTCTAAAGCATTGTATGAAATAAGTTTATCTTTATCACTTGTCATGTGTTTTGAGCATCCACTATCAATGTACCTTTGTTTTTATCGTCCTTTTGCAAACAATGTTATGTCACAAATTTTAGACTGTAACTCCTTCCTTTTCCATACCTTAGAATTTGTTGATATTTTCTCTTTTTTGAGATGTTTCCTGTAATTTGATCCTGCATTCAGATTCTTCATTTCTAAAGTTATTGAAAAATGAAAATTAAATTTCATCTTTAAGATGTGAGAATTTATTATAAGAATTGTTTTTAACTCTTGTCTCATTCCTTTATTTTCTTGCTTCTCTAGTCATGATGGTTTTGTATGCAACACATTGAGAAACCTTATGACCAAAATTATGACATGAGAAACATTTTCCATTAAAGAGGAGATTTATGTGATCATAAAATCTTTTGGTGTTGTTTACCTTTTGACTAGTGCTTCTGTTGTTGTTCATCCTTGGATTAGATTTAACATGATTTACCTGTGGAATTCCTTTATTCTTTTGCTCAAGACTGAAGCTTTGTTGACTGGTTTTTGCTACATTTAGATAGCTTCCGGTGGTGGCTGAAGAATTTTTTGTTTGAGATGTTTCTCTAGTGTATCCAAGACCTATCTTCATAAGAGGAAAGTGTTGTACCTTGATAATTTCATCTACGGTTTTAGATCCTTTAGCAAATCTAAGATTCAAAGTTTTTATTTTCCCAAGTTCCTTTCATAGAGTTACTACTTCAAATTAGGATTTTCTTTTTCTATGAGTTGATGCTTCAATGTATCTATGGCTACCTTGTTTTCTTCCAGGAAAATTTTGAGTTGAGTAATTTTTTCAAATAAATCTTTTTCCTCTAAAGTATCCACAAATTTATCATTAGACTCATTAGTATTTTTCTCAAAATCCATGAGTAGTTTAAGATCTTGATCAAATTCTCCTTCTTCACTATTTGAAAAGCTATCACTATATTCATGAGTATAATAACTTCTTCTATTGGCGTACCGTGTCCTATTACCTTTTGCAGTATCCTTACCTTTGTCATGGTTGTCTTTATGAGGAAATTTAGCAACATAATGACCAACTCTACCACAAGAAAAAAATTTGAAGGGAAGCTTACCTCTAAACCTTCTGGTGCCCAGTTGAAGTTTCTTTACAAAGTTCACCTCATCTTCTTCTGATATATATCCTGATTCCTTGTGTTCTTCCTTTTCTTTTCCTTTTGCGGATGCTTTAAATGCAGCTTCTCTGACTTATGAGTGACCTCCTTTCCTTATTTCAAAAGCAGTCAGGATCCCATGAAGTTGAACAACAGTAAGAGTCTGTAGATCCTGCTTCTCGTCAATGGAAGACACTTTTGACTAGAATTTAGGAGTTAGATATCTTAAGATTTTCTCTACTAAAGTGGTGTCCTTTATTTCTTCACCTAGATTTTTCATGCTATTCACAATCTCATCTATACGTAGAAAGAAACTAGAAATACTTTCATCATTATGCATTTTGAGAGTTTCATATTGAATTCTGAGAGTTTGGAGTTTAACACTTTTTACCTTGGCATCGTCTTCATATATTTGAATGATTTTGTCCCATATTTATTTTGTTGTGTTTAACTACATAACTTTGACAAATTATGATTCTGTCAAACTTCCCAATAATGCATTGACATCTTTGGAATTGGTTTCATACGTCTTCTTTTCTGCTACATCTGTGGGAACTACAGTTGGATATTGGTAACCTCCTTCCACAATTGGCCAAACATCTTCTCCAAGGGATTGAAGATAGGATTTGATTCTTGTCTTCCAATATATTAAATTATTTTCATTGAAGAGTGATGGTCTGATAGATGTTGTTCCATCTTTATTGGTCAATTTAGGAGATCTTCCTTCAAGCGATCAAGCTTCTTTTGAAGGACCTTCTCTGGTACCAATTGTTGGGAAAATACTAAGAGGGGGTGAACCATTATTTTAAAAACTTAAAATAATAATTTTATTTTCTGAAATATGTACGCGACTGTTGTAAAAGAAACTAGTGTATGCTTAGTAAACTTGTAAAAAAACTAATTCTTTATCTATTAAACTTAAACCAGAATGTAAGATATTTATCAAGAATTTGAATAGCAGTAAGTCGGTGCAATAAGAACAGAATAAATTATCACACATAAGCAACACACATGAACACCAAGATTTAAGGTGGAAACCCAATGTGGGAGAAAACCACCAATTTTTCATCTTAGTCTTCAAACATATTAATATCAAAACTTCTTACATTCTTTTAATGGTGAAAACTCATGCTAGTACAAAGGTGCCCACCTGCTGAAGGCTACTACCTTCACTCATTCTCCAAATCCTACTGGAAGGGAGCTCCAACCCCCTGACATGATTACTGGCTACTACTGGAAGGAAGCTTCGAATTCCTAACTGAAGGCTCCAACCCTCAACAACATCTGTGAACCATGATTCATAAATTTTCACATTGGATCTAATTTCTTTAATACATCAAAACTTGTAGATCAACCGAAGCAAAAAAAAAAACTTAATTCAAACATAATAGTGAGATCAATGTAACTAGAACACAAAACTAAACTTAGAATATTGCATCAACACACAGAATCAACTGCATCCCTGACCATTCATATGCCAACATGTATACGCTACTTCACTTAAGGCAACAGGCATGTATATGCACTTTTTCTGTAGAGAAACCTACGTACAGATATCAATATACTAAAAACTTGTAATTTTGAATCAGACACAGAGTTGACTAGAGTTATTATGAAATATTTTGTTCATTTACAAAACCTTCATATAGTTAGCAACATCAATAATCTTTTCAACCAATCAACATGTAACCAAATTCAACTTCATCATTCAATAAGTTCTACTTCAGACATTATCACGCAACCTAGATCAACATGAGGACATCATTGACAGATAACATAGATACAGTAGCATTGATCAGGTTAATCAGTCATTTATGAAAATAAACCCTTCCTTTATGTACATGACTTTGAAGAAATGAACCCACGTGTATACCCGACTTAACCGAGACCAACATGCGTATAGATCTACAAATTTTGACCTAAAATTGTGTAGCTCTTGAGAACTTCAAAAAGACCTAGATCATAATAATCATAAATAAAAACATGTGTCAATACTTAGATCTAGTCAATCCATGAGTAGATCATAGAATGGAACGTCATTTCAGGTCTCGTGTTCCTGATCCATCATTATATTCATCGATGCATAATTATTTCAGATCTTTGTGTCAATTATGGCCCTTACAATGAAAATATAGTTCAAATTGAAGTGTTCATAAAAAAATATTTCATATGCACACTTAGCACTTTGATATTCACCTCTTGATAGAGTTATAGCATTAGCCAATACCATGAGTCAAAACTACACTAGTACCGGTGGCAATCTTGAACAGGATCAAGTAACCATTACTGTGTTCAATATTGTGGGCTAATACCATGGTAAGGACCCTTGGTATTCTTAAATTAATGCACCAACATGTACACGAATTTGCTTCTTTGTATCTATGTGTATGCACAACTTGGCCTTGATGAACCCGCGTATAGATCTTCAAATATACACCTTTATCAAACTTATGATTCTGATCTGTAAACCTTTGTACCATCATTCTGTTATTCTATTCCATCACTCTAACACCTCCGAACTGACCTGTGGATTCATCTAGTTACCATATACTTGTTCTGTTACAAGTGAGTTTCCATCAAGGACAACACATGCATCATAATTCTAACATGTTGAAGATCTAGGAAGATTATCACAGTATGCAAGGGCTTATGCCAGTGGAACAATTGATAAAGCCTATGAGTTGCATCAAATCCTTAAGGAAAAGGATGAGAAAATAATGCATCTTGAATATAGTTTGGAAAGTGAAAACCAAGGAGTTTCTTAGCAATGGAAATCCCACGTTGCACAATTGCAAACTAGGTTTGAAAAATTGAAGATTCAATATAAATCTGATATGAAGAGTTGATATTTCGAAATATAGGAGCTGCAACATACGATTGAGCAACTGAAAGCCAATCGAGAGTTAACATAATTTAAGAAATAAGTAGGAGAGATTAACAACCTCCTTACTTAATAGCAAGTTGTATTTTGTCAAAATTTTACCATTATCCAAGACCTATGCCAATCAACTGATTCACTTGTGAATTAATTGTCTGATCTAAGGACATACTTCAGAGAGGTCAATGAGAAGATTCCTAATTTCATTTATTGGCAGGACAACTTTGAGGGCCAATCAACTGATTTCCCCAAAATTGAAGAATCTCATAAAGACATTGTCTTTCAAGAATGGGAGATAAGACTCAAACATGAGGATACAGTCATCTATGGTGCTAGAGACATATCAAACAACATCATTGAAACAATCAACAACAACCTATTGTAGGCTAACTTGATTTTGGACTGCCCAGAAGATACCTTGCCCGATGTAAAATTGTTAACAAGGACTTGGAAAGAATCATCAAGGAAAAAGGAATAGGGAATAAAAGCCTTATCAAAGACTGACTTGGAATTTCATTAGCATTTCCTAGTTAAACCTCACTGTTAATGGTTGATGTTGAGGTGTCTTGCAAATACGACTAGTCACTTTCTTCCAACACTCAATGATGCATTTTTCACTGCAAGAATTCACACTAGTCCTAAGCATCCACCTGAATTGAAGCTAATGACAGACATATGCGAGCTTGTCAAAAAATGTTAGAGTAATCATCCTCCTAGTCATGATCAAGTTGTTATAACAACACATTGTTATTATCTTGTCTTTTATTTTAAGTGTGGTTTGTTTAAACCACTGAACATTTTATGGAACTTTTATATATTTGAGTTTTTATTTAAACATATAAATCTCCTTCACTGTTATGAAGAAGGGGTTCTGGATTTTTATGAGAAGCCTTTTAGTTTGCACTACTGTAGCTGAAAATAAGTTTTAATAGTAAGAAGAACGACTTCAATTTTACTTATGAGCAAAGTTAATGTGTATCGGGTACTACTATCTATATGTTGATGTTGTGCTTATGAGTTGAATTATTCGTTTATTTTAAGTTTGGCATATGCATTATTGCATCTAATTGAATAGTTATCACTATTGATTTGTTTTAAACGAAATTTTTTAAGGATATAGTCAAACAATGATATCTCATATGTGTTGTGAATTATATCAACTAATTTAATTAACTATTTGATTAAATTAGTTATCATTACTCATTTTATATTCATGAATAATTCGATGATCTACATTACCTTGTTATGAGTGAAACCTTTTAAGTCACATATATAGGGCATACATTGTCCCAGGATAGATATTACAAAGCCTTCAATTATATTTATAACTCAATTTTATCTACATTCATTATCTTTCATACTTATATATTCCATCCATCGTTATATATATTTTTCAAGGGAAGCTAGTCCCATCAACCCAGTCAGAGGCACCATCTCAAATGGAAAAAGGAGCTTCTCTAAGTTCTCAACTGGGTGGTTTTCCCCAATGTTGAGGCAAAGATTTTCGAGCCTTCAACAATATCCCAACAACATTTGTCTGCCTCCATTTTGTTCCCTTTTTCTTCCTACTTCATTGGATTCAACTTTTAGGAGGACATGAAATCATAAGATTTAAAAAATAAATTTAATGCACTAACCCTAATGCTATATGTACATGCTTCTTCATTTCAAAGGAAAAGAAATTAGATAGAGTAACATTTTTCAAGAATCATAGCTAACATATGAATGGAATTGAAACCACAATATATAAGAGCCATGGTCAAATTTGAATACTCTTGTTTTTTTTATTGTAATTTGCATGATTTGAATTTCATTTTAGGTTAGTATTTAAAAACAACACCAAAAACTATCCGCTTGGGGTAGCTTAATTGGCAATGGTCTTGGAAATGAAGTCTCACCGAACCAGAAGTATTGGGTTCAAATCTTGTGCTACCCCCCCCCCTCGATCAGGGTGATAAGTTGGACATGATGAATATGTAGTCCTACCAATCTTACAAAAAAAAAAAAAAACAACAACACCAAAAACTAATGCAATCAATTAACCATCTTTAAAATTGCTACTCAGTTGGTGTTGAGTAATTTTTTCATACCCCAACTACAATGGGAGGAAATCCTCACCCATTTCAACAAAGAGACATTCCTTTTTTTCACTAACATTGAGAAGAAGACCATTAGTATTGATGATGACTCACCCGTGTTAAAGAACATGTTATTTCCTATAGTAAACACTTGGCTATAAATAAGTTACTTTACACTACTCATTTCATGCATTTACCTTTTTCGTAAATAGTCATGCATTTTTTTCCCTTTTTTTAGAGGGAAGGGACACTATGATTTACAACTTTTAGAAAATATTGGTATAACAAGTTCATTAATCACTCTATCTATGGGACATTCATGTTTATTCCAACACACATATCAATTGCTTCCTACATACAAAGTTTGAGCTTTTCTCATTTTGCAAAATTAGTACACGGGGAGATGGAGCACCACATATGTAAGAATGCATGTAATAATATAATTCTCTCTAAAGATCATATACCACTATGGAATTAACTATATGCCTATAAGGATTTCTTTCTATAGTAAAAATATTCCCATCTTCCCTTTCTAAATGATTGTAATATTATTATAATATATTGGTTACCAATAATCATATTAGAGCTAAATATTGAGATGGATAAGATTTATATTGAATGGAATTAAATATTCATGAAAAAATATGATAAAGAAGAAAATTGTTCATGGTAGAGGACCAAAAGGCCTTAGACCTAGAAGAGACCAAGATAGACCTTAGTCCTAGCTTTAGAAGGCCGAAAGGCCTCAATATGACAATACAAAGGTTCAGGAGCCTTAGAAGGTGATCAAGTGATGTGAAATAACCTCAGAGTTGGTTATAGGAGGCCGAGAGGCCCGATGGTTGACCTCAGAGTGATATTTAGGTTGATTAAATAAAGTCAAAAGGCCTCAATAACTAGGCATAGAGGTTGTAGACCTAGAAAGGCCTGAGAAGCCTGAAACTCTTCAAAACTTTAGATTATGATGATTAACAAAAAATGGAAATAATAATTACCATTGTTTAAAGGAGAAAAAGGTTGGAGTATTTGGTTTATACATGGCTTAATGAAGAGGCCAAGTTCCTCATTAGGTTTGGAGACCAAAAATATTTTGTGAAGGCTAAGTCTGTTGAAAATGCAACAATAAAGTCTCAATTTTGATTTTTTTCCTTGATTAAAATTGAGAAAATTTGAATTTCCTCATCAAAAAAAAAACTTGGAGGAGTTAACTGAAGTTACATAACACTTGTCACTCAATTAAGAATAGTCAATTCGAGTTAATGAGTTGAAATTCAATCTACTTGAGTTGATTCCTAGAAAATAGGAGTATAGCTCAGTTAATTCAAGTTAGGGACATGATGTTTAGTTGTGTACAGTGGGTTCATAAAATTTAGGAGCCTAGGTTGAGTTAATTTAAGTTGTAGCAATTTAATTCAACTAAACTAGTTCTAATTGTTGGAGGAAATGGTGGAAGGTCAAGTTGTGGAAGTGGAACTTCAACCACATTCGGTGATCAACTAGTTAACTAAACAATCAACCTAAATTAGTTCATGCATGTAGAGAATTTGAATTACCTAGTTGAGATGGAGATTCCAAGATAGTGTAATATCAGTTGTACCATATTCCAATGTGTACATGTGGCACATGCAGCCAGAGGAATACCTTAGAATAATTGTACAATCCACATGATGGAATTTCCTAATTAATAGGGGCCTAATTTCCAAAGGAACAAGGCAAGAAATTAGGATTTTTGGAAGGCTTGAAATTGGTGAAGTGTTGACCAAGTTTAATCAGTCAGGAAGAGGGATAGACTATACACTTGTAGGGTGAGCTCAAGCTTGAGCAAGCATTGTATTTCTTCTCTATTATATGACTAATGAGATATAAATACTAAGGGGTTTTGAGTAGTTTCTTTCCCTTATATAATTATCTATGCATGTGTGATGTTTCTTTTTACACGCCTATGATTCTTGTTTTAGATGGTGAATTAACTTTCACAAATCTATAGAGTAACTTCAAGTTGTGATTTAGAAAATTTCATGAGCATTATTGAATCTACACATTAATTTATACATGGTACCAGAGTTGGAATCAATGTAGAGAATAGATTTCAAAGTTGTCATTATAGTGTAGAAAATCTGTGATAGGTTAACCTGATAATGCAATATAAATCAAAGCAAAATACTATAATCTACTTCTACTATCAATTTGCAAAAGCTTAAAGATCAATTTGAATAATATAACCAGAAGACAAAGAATCAATGGCACAATACACATGAAAATACTTTAGGGAAATCATCATATAAAACCCCACACTATTGTATTATCATACATGGTGGAAATACATAGGAATTATATAAAGCCTTAGCTCTCACAGCTATCCATCTCTCACTAAAATCCTCACAGATGCTCACAGGAAATCTTGGCTGCTCTCCAGCCTTCCTTTCTGCCCTCCAAGCTCCTATTTCCTTGTGTTTTTCCTTGTGGATGATTTTCCTATTACCAAGTGGAAAACAACCTTCAAAACTGCGCAATCCTCAAGGATGAATCCTTGATTGCTTGCATGAGTTTTCTCCATGAGAAAACACATGCAACTGATAGTACAGTGTCCTTGAACATTAATCTCGACTAGGTCTTTCTCAGAATAGACATGCATGAGTTTCTGATGAGGGAATCTTCAGTTAACTAGAGTAGCACTAGTTGAGTGCATTAATGCATCAACTGACTGTTAACTCACTATTAGTTCCTCAAATAGTTTGGAACTAATTTAACTGGACTTAAATCAGTAAACTGAGTTAATTAATTACAGCTCAAATATAACTCAATCTTATCTCCTTAATTTAAGGGATAACTCTTGCATGACTTCATAAATACTTCTAACTTGAATTTCTCCAACTAGTTAATTTAAAATAAATTAATTAATTATTTCCAAGTAGCTATTAAGACTAAATTCGATTTTAATTGACAATTTAATTTAACAAAAAATTAAATTGGAATACTCTTGTTGCCATATTTCAACACTCTCTCTCAACAAGAAAGGGATTATATATCACCCTGATCCTGTCTCTTTTGAACTCGAATTTACACTTTGACAATGCCTTTGTCAAAATGTTAGCATCTTTCTCCTCTATCAAAATATATTACAGCAACATGATCCTCCTCGCTACATAGTATCTGAGATGATGATACCAGATGTTGATGTGCTTGGACCTATCATGAAATACTGGATTCTTAGAGAGTTTGATAGAACTTTGATTATCACAATAGATCATAGTTGGATCCATCCTCTGATCGAACAAACCAACTAGGATTTTCCACATCCAAATGGCATCACATGTTGCTTGACTTGCAGCCATGTATTCTACCTCTGCCGAGCTAAGTGCAACCAACCTCTATTTCCTAGTGTACCAAGAAACTTCCACTGACCCAAGGTTGAAAATCCCTCCTGATGTGCTCTTTCGATCTGATGGACTCCCTGCCCAATCTCCATCAGTGAATCCCTGTAGCTTCACTCCCTTTGTCCGTATGTACCATAATCCATATTGAGATGTGCATTTGAGGTATCTCAATACATATTTCCTTCCAAAACATCTTGGTAGGTTGAATCATCGCTTGACTCAGTTGGTTCACTGCATAGCACAAATTTGGTCGTGTGTTCACTAAGTACATCAGTGAACCCACGAGCTTCCTATACACAGTAGCCTCTACCACTTCTCTTGAAGTAGCAACCTCCTTCCTCCAATTACCTGCTAGAGGAGTCTGCATGGGCTTGCACTTCTCCATGTGGAATCTCCTGAGTATCTCATTGGCATACTTGTCCTGAGACACAAACAACTCCCCATCCTTTTGCCACACTTCCATTCCAAGGAAGTAATGCATGAGACCCATGTATTTCATCTCGAATTTTCTTGCAAGGTCCTCCTTACAAGACATGATCAACTGTTCATCACTAATCAATATGAGATCATCAACATAAATTATGATGATCAACATCTTACCTTTCACCACAATGTGGTACAGGTTCGCATTTGCTTCATTCATTGTGAAGCCCAACCCAGTGAAGTAGTTGTTTATCTTGGTGTACCAAACACGAGGTGCTTGCTTCAGCTTGTACAACGCTCTCTTGAGTCAGCACACATGTGACTCACGATCGAATGTCTCAAAACCTTCTGGTTGCTCTATGTACACCTCTTCCTTAATCTGACCATTGAGGAATGCAATCTTCACATCCATCTGATGGATCTTCCAACCCATCTGTGTTGATAGTGCCAACATATATCTGATAGATGAGTACCTTGCGACAGAAGAAAAATTCTCATCATAGTCAATCCCCTCGACCTGTGAAAAGCCACGGGAAACAAATCTTGCCTTATGCTTCTCCACACTACCATCAGTAGTTTGCTTTACCTTATAAATCCAACACGAACTCACAACTGACTTGTTTTATAGTCTCGAAACCACGTCCCAAATACTATTACAAACTATAGAGTCACACTCCTCCACCATAGCATCAACCCAAATCGGCTGTTGCACTGCTTCCTCAAAGGAAGATGGCTTGGTCTCAACACATTTCCCATCAAGGGCCATGTATCCAGTGTACCTCTCAAGTGACCTCCTTTGTCTGCAATGAGAAGATGGTGCTCCTACATTCTCTCTCACATCCTCCAATAATCTATCAGTTTCTCTTGTGCGCTTCCATCCATCTCTAGAAGACTCTACTTGAGTGGATGTCTCCACTCTTGGAACCTCTGCATGTGGCTGCTCTACATCAATCTGAGGCTCCTCCTCCTTAGGAACCAACAATTCCTCCACATCCTGTAGTTGGAGCTCCCTCTCAAGGGAAACTCGCATGGCCTTCTTCTCATCAAACTTGAGATCTCTGTGAACCACTGTCCTACGATTGGTAGGCAAATACACCTGATAGTTGTGATGTGTATTAGTGTGCCCCACAAATATCCCCAACTCTAATATCAGCTCAAGCTTCTTCTGTGCATCCTTTGTCACATGGAAATATACCGATGAGCCAAAGATCCTGAAGTGACCCACATCTGGTCTCTTACCAGAAACATCTTCCTCTAGTGTCTTCATCCCAAGTATGTGATGCAGGCTTCTATTCTACAAATGGACAGTTGTGTTGCATGCCTCAGCCCATAAGTGAAGTGGTAGGCCTTGGTCAGGCAACATTTCCCATGTTTCCCCTAGTTATGTTCTTCCTCTCGACCACCCCATTCTGTTGTGGGTTATGAGGTGTTGTCAACTCTCATTTAATTCCTTTCACTACACAGAATTCCTTAAACTCTTGAGAAACATATTCTCCATCATTCTCGCTTCTCAAGACCTTGATATTCTTCCCTGACTCTTTCTTGACCAAAGCTTTGAACTCACAAAACTTTGTGAAGGTTTGGTCCTTCTTCTACATGAAATAAATCCATCATTTACGAGGATAGTCATCAATGAAAATCACATAATACCTTTGCTTCGTTGTGGATTTCGTCGAGAATGGTCCACACAAATTAGTATGAACTCACTCTAAGATAGCCTCTACTCCACTGTCTCGATCATGAAAGGAAGACTTGGTGTACTTTCCCAAGGTACAACCTTTTCATGTGTTAACTTTCTCAAGTTTAACTTTGGGAATTCCTGTAGACATCTGTTGCATTATCTTCAAAGCCCCATGATGCAAATGGCCCAACTTCTTGTGCCACAATTCGGCAATGTCTTGGCTTTGAACCAATTCTTCTTTTGTACTCAATGTTACACAATCATCTACCTCTACGTTATAGAGATTCTTCACCCGAATCCATATCCTCTTGGTCTGACCTGTGGCTATGTGTCTTAGGAACACCTTTCCTTTACTGAAGACAACATCGTAGCCTTTGTCCTCCAACATCGTGACCAATACCAAGTTCTTATTCAATCCAGGCACATACATCACATCTGTCAAGGTGAGAGGAGCTCCACGCTCCCTCTGAAAAGCAACCGTGCCCACTCCTGAAACACTATACCTTCCAATGTCATCCATCTCTATGGGCATCTTGAGGTCTTTCTCTTCTAAGGCACTGAATAAATTTTTATCACCGGTCATGTGGAATGAGGCTTCACTTTTATGGTACCAGACACAACCCATCATCGACGACACCATGCATGTGATGAGGGTAAAGTCCATTTCGAATTGAAAGGCTAATGCCTCACCTTCCAATCCTTCTGAGGAACCCTTCTTGGACTTCTTTGATGGGAAATTAGTTGCATAATGTCCCATCTTGTGACAATTAAAGCATCTTACTTTAGACATGTCACCCTTCTTCCCTCCATGAGAAGAATTCGATTTGAAAAGGGATTCCTTCCCCTTCCCTTTCCTTGCCTTACCTACTAAGGCCATATTTTCTTCATCATCATTCTTAAATGAAGAACCATCTCATGTACTCCTCTTTATCTCCTCTTGCATAAGATCCAACCACAATTGTTCGCAATCCGGCAGTTTCTCCCTTCCATTCATAGAGTCCTGGTAGCTATTCCAACTCTTTGGAAGGCCAAGGAGAATGAGGCTCACCATACCATCATCAGCAGTAATTATTCCCACACTACCAAGCTCATCACTGCAAGTGGTGAGCTTGTTCAAATATGTGGAAACAGTATCACCCTTCTCCATCTTGATTCTTTGAAGCTTATCCTTGAGCGCCAATTTCCTTTGGTCGCTATTGTTCTGGTAGAGGTCCTTCAATGTCTTCCACATTGAAAATGGAGTATCCTTCCCATGGATACTTGAGACAATATGGTCTCAAACTCCCTCAAGGTTGATCTGTCTCACCTTCACCACACACTTCTTCCACTCATCCAACTCTTGTGCATTAGTTGAAGCTAGCTTTGGGATTTCTTGATCAATGAATTCTTTCAAGCCATTGTCTTCTAATACAGCCTCCATTCTATATTTCCATGATATGTAATTTGAGCTACCTTCCAAGGAATACTCGAGTCTCAAGCCATAGAACACCATTGGCCAACCTTGAAGTATGATATGAATTCGATTTGCACCTGCAACCCCGAACTTCAAACATCAAATTCTCTTCTAACTATATTGTTCACAGCCCTGATACCATGTAGAAAATTTGTGATAGGTTAACCTGATAATGCATTATAAATCAAAGCAAAATACTATAACCTATTTCTAATATCAATTTGCGGAATCTTAAAGATCAAGCTGAACAATATAACTAGAAGAAGAATCAATGGCACAATACACATGAAAATACTATGGGGAAATCCTCAAATAAAACCCCACACTATTGTATTATCATACATGGTGGAAATACATAGGAATTATACAAATCCTTAGCTTTCACAGCTATCCAGCTCTCAGTACAATCCTCACAAATGCTCACAGGAAATCTTGGTTGCTCTCCAGCCTTCCTCTCTTCCCTCCAATATCCTATTTCCTTGCGCTATTCCTTGCAGATTATTTTCCTATTACCAAGTGGAAAATAACCTTCAAAATTGTGCAATCCTCAAGGATGAATCCTTGACTGCATGCATGACTTTTCTTCATTCGAAAACACATGCAACTGATAGTACATTATCCTTGAACATTAATCTCAACTAGGTCTTTCTCATAATAGGCATGCATGAGTTTCTGATAAGGGAACCTTCAGTTAACTGGAGTAGCACTAGTTGAGTGCATTAATGCATCAACTGAATGCTCACTATTAGTTCCTCAAATAGTCTGGAACTAATTTAACTGGACTTAACTCAATAAACTGAGTTAACTAATTACAACTCAAATATAATTCAATCTTATCTCCTTAATTTAAGGGATAACTCTTGCATGACTTTAGAAAGACTTCTAACTTGAATTTCTCCAACTAATTAATTTAAAATAAATTAATTAATTATTTCCAAGTAGCTGTTAAGACTAAATTCGATTTTAATTGACAATTTAATTCAAGTACAAATTAAATTGGAATATTCTTGTTGCCATATTTCAACATGTAGGAGGTTCGAATTTGCAAATCAATGTTGCAATTTTTCTTCGAGATTGAGAAGATGGATTTCAATGGACTAAGGCTTGAGTATGACCTTGAGGGAAGCTCAATTATGTTGCATGGAAGGACCACATGGATGTATTACTGGAGGATAATGTGTTGAAGGAATTCATGGATAATGATATTCTGAAACCAACAACATCTGATGCGAAGGATATAGCCAAAAGGAATACGTGTGTTTCCAAGGCGAGGAGGATCATATTGATGGGAGTACAAGACCAACAACATTTGTAGGATCAAATCTCTATGGGAAAGATACTTCATATGCAATGTGGAAAGCAATGACATATTTGTTCCAGAATAGTAGTGACCACAGGAATCTAGCACTCAAGGACAAACTTTGAAATATCAAGATGTAGAAGAACAAGAATATTACATAGTACCTAAGAAGATTCACACAATATCATCATGAACTTGGTCAAGCTGATGTTACAGTTGCATAATATTATTTGGTAATCCTATCACTTCTAGGCATTCCAAAAAGCTAGCACAACTACCAAGATTCGGTGAATGGGAGGGATAAAATACCAAATTGGGAGCACCTATGGTCTGACTTTGTGCAAGAGGTAATAAGGCCAAATACCATAGATGGGATCTCATCCAAAGAAGAGGAAGAGGATTTTTCATTAGTCAACAAAGCAAGGAAGGCCAAAGGGAATAAGTCCAAGGTGAGGCTAATTCCAGCTAATAGGGAAAGAAGAAAGACTTTTCCAAAATCAAGTTCTTTCACTATCATGAATTTAGGCACTATGCCATGAAGTGTCCACACATGAAGACAAACAAGAAGGATCCTGCAGTAGCAGCAGAAGATGAAGCTTTGTATTCATAGTTCGAGCTTGATTTCATTCTCATTGCATGAATGATGAGCATAGTGATGGGGAGCTTGTGGTACTTGGACAAAGGTGCCTCGTTCCATATGACGAGGAATAGAGAATTTTTTAGTGACTTGGAGGTGAAATATCTCTAGATCATCATTGATTTTGGAGATGAAAAAAGGTACAACGTGACGGATATTGGTACAATCACCTTTTAAAGGGAGTCGAGCTCCCCTCTTGAACTCAAGGATGTGATTCTTGTTTTGGGTCTAAAGAAGAATTGTGTCTTCGTTGCACTTTTCGAAGACTACGGTTACAATTTGATATTCAAAAAAGGAAAGGCATTCTTGAGACACATATCCACAGGATAGGTGAAGCAGATCAAGGTTTGAGTCAAGAAATTGCATGCACTTGAGGTAGAATATGCATGCAAATATTGAGGAACAAGGCAGAGACTAGAGATATGGTGGTTGAGAGGGAGCATGATAGACCTCTCAACATGCAACCTCATAAGAAGCCTAAACAAATTGTGGAGTAGCCACAAATGGAGAAGAAGATAGGAGGCAGAGTGGAGACATTCACTCAAGTAGATACATATAGTAGAGGGTGAGTTCAATCTAAGTGTGCAAAGGGAGAACATGCAACTATACCTCCAAGAGTAAGGTGGAGCAATGTAAATCCCTAATTCCAAGAGTTGTAGAAATTTGGCCACGATCCATTCAAGTGTTCTCCTCATGGATCATTACCTTGCTATGGGGGCCCAAATTATTTAGTAACAGGAGGATCAATGTCAGTCATAAACCAAGGAGTTCAGAATAGTGTTGACAAAAATGTAGGAAACTCAGTAGTATAGTCAACAACAACACAATTTTCTCAGTAAACAATTGCAGACACAACTAATTTAGTTTGGTTTTTTGGAATGATTCTCATTTCGAGATGTTGTGGTAGCAACAACAACAATGAGAGGTGTTGCATGCAGTACATGAAACAGGTGTAGGATAGGGGTGGTTGATAATCCCTTTCTTCCTAAGAGGGAGTGTTGAAAATGAAACAAGAACAATAGAGTAGCTTAAAGTCTTGTGATTTAGAAAATTTCATGAGTAGTATTGGATCTACACATTAATTTATACAAAGTCATTTTCATATTTGAATTTCGTCCTTGCTACAATTTTTTAAAAGAGGAAAAGCTACTTAATTTGAAAGGGCCAAGAGAAATCATCTCCATGAATAAAACCTTTGGACTAAATTTTCTATTGAATCTGAAGGAATTCTGGACCTTTCTCATTGTTGGAGCAAGTTCTCTTGTAAGATGCTATAGAGGACACTGAAATACTATTTTCTCCTTGAATATTTTCATATTGGTTTAAATATTTGCATCATGTTCAAATATGGAAATTTTCAAACTTCGGTCTGTCAAAATAGTGTTGAGTTGGTTTGGCATACTTCCTGTGAACTTTTTGATATTATGAGAAACTATTGTTCATTGCTAAGTTATCGAAACAATTTGAGGAAAGTACAAATCCTAAATTTCTAGACCAAAGGACTGTGTAGGGGCTTGCTATCTAATTTCCTTATTGAAAATGAAGCAGTACATTATCACAAAATTTGAAGAAGGGCCCTTGGCAAGTTCTATTAAGCTTGATTATGCAATCAAGTTATTGTTTACAATTCCTTTTATAATATTGTTTGGGATCGAATTTTTTGCAATGACATTTATGGATCATTGTTTATTGTTCCTTTTATAATATCATTTGGGATCAATTATTTGCCTTTTCCTTTAAGGTTTCCATATATCACATTAAAAAATGTAATGAGGTAAAATAATTGACTTATTAAATATTTGTGTTGGTGAAAATTAAGATCTACCAACCCTATCCTTTGATTCTTGTGACCTAACCCTCAATCCATGCCGAGAGATGAATATGGATTGAGAAATGACGTAGGCATTGCATGTTGGAATAGACATAAGGCAAAATTTGAAGTAAGGAAACCACCATCGGGATCTAGAGTCTACAGACACCAAAGGGAAAACTATATTAAAATATCACTTGAAACTTGGGGAAATGGAAATCACGCACAACGCCAACTACGGTTTTATATTTTTCATTGCTTTTTAAAATTCTTTCCTAATTTTCGAGGGTCAAATTTCTAAACATTCGTCCAGTTACTACCAAATTTATTTTCCTTTAAATTTAGATTCCCAATAGAGTTCAAATATGATCTAAAATTTGTCAAACTAAGAATAGATTTCTTCGAAATTCCTTTCAATTCAATGACTTTCAAATTTAAAGCTAAAATATTGTCAAATGCAATGACACAACATAAAGGGAGAGCCAACCTTGTAAAATACGCCAATAATGAGTTTAGTGTTAGAGTTCCTTAGAGACTATAGCCCCCCTTCTCAAGCAAGAAACTTCACAAGTGTTAGTGAGAACTTTGTGTTGAGAAATGGAAACAAGAAATTCTAGTTGAATTTGTCCTTGAATTAAACTGTGAATTAAAATAGAATTATATTCTCATAGCAACTTGTAAATAGTTAATTAATTTCAATTAGCTTAATTAGCTTAGAAATTTCGAGTTGAAAGTCTTTCTAAATTCATGTATATGTTCTCCCTAAATTTTAGGGGTTCAGTATGATTTGTAATTGAGTTTGAAATTACATCACTTAGTTTATTGAGTTAAGTTCAATTAAATTAGTTCTAAACTATTTTTGGAACTAATAGGGAGTTAATAGTTAGTTCTTGCACTAGTGCATCCACAAGTGTCACTCTAGTTAATTGAAGATTCCCTCATCAGAAACTCATGCATGTCGATTCAGAGAAAGACCTAGTTGAGACTAGGGTGTAGGGACAATATACTATTAGTGGCATTATATGCTGGAGTGTAAATATCATGCATGCATCAGAGATTGATCCTATGTTTGTTTTATGTAGTTTTGGAAGCATGAATTCCCTTTAAATATGGGCTATTCATCCTAGGAATTTCAAAAGAGATTAGGACCTTGGAGAGCTGTAAAATTGGCTAAGTGTTGGCCAAGAGCTAGCTTAAGAGCTGACAGAGTTGAGCATACTTGTGCGGAATTGTTCTAGTGAGAACAAGCTTTGTATATTCACTAATATTTCTGATATATGCAATACATATAGTGGGATTTTGAGCAATGGATTTCCTCAGATACGTCTTGTGTTATGTGCCATTGATTTGTCTTTTTCTTGACATTCATATTGTTTTCATCCATCTATTGTCTTCCTTTGGTTGAAAGTAGAAGTAGATTCTTGTCCTGTGCTTTAGCAAACTACATGAGCTTGTGAATCTATAATATTTTCTACATGGTATAAGAGCTAAAGTCAATATGCTAGAGGAGATTTCAAAGTTTTGAGTTTTAGGTTACAGGTGAAATTCAAATTTGCAATACATACTTTAGGATTGAAAGATGACATTCTACGGTTTGCGGCTCGAGTATGCCTTGGAAGGAAACTCAAATTTTATAGCCTAGAGGGATAGAATGGAGACTTTCCTAGAGGATAATGGCTTGAAGGAATTTGTTGATCAATAAATTATTAAGCTAGCAACATCAAATGCACATGATTTGGTCGAATGGAAGAAGTTTGTGGCGAAGGAGAGGTGGATAATCCTTGAGGGATTTTGAGGTCACATTGTCTCGAGTCTCCATGGAAAGGAAGCTTCGTATGCTATGTGGAAAAAATTTACAGAATTGTATTAGAATAACAGTGACAAAAGGAAATTGGCACTAAAGGACAAACTTCGAAAATCAAAATGGAGAAAGGTGAGACTATTCAAAAATACTTGAACAAGTTCACTGAATGTCATGATGAACTTGGAAGTGTTGGAATCATAGTTGTGGAGGATGATATGGTGTGTCTTTCTCTTCTAAGACTCCCAAAGAGTTGGCGTAGTTATCAGGACTCTATCAATGGTCAGGAGAAGTTTCCAGATTGGGATCAACTATGGTCGGATTTGATGCAGGAGGAGATCAAGAGGAACACCATGGATGGCTATTCATTAAAGACTGAAGATGAAGAGAATTGTGCCTTAGCGATTAAGGCAAAGAAGGGGAAAGGGAAATATTCCCATTCCAAATTAGATTCTTATCGTGGAGGTAAGAAGAAAGACATGATGAAAGTTAAGTGTTTTCATTGTCATGAGCTGGGCCATTTTGCTACAAATTATCCACTCAAGAAGTCCAAGAAGAAGCCCTCAGGAGGAGTGGTGGGTGAGACTTTGGCCTCAATTCGAATTGGACTTTTCCCTCATTGCATGCATGGTGTCATCAATGATGGGAAGTGTATGGTACTTAGACAATGGAGCTTCTCAAAAATTCCACATGATTGGCGACAAATAGTTATTCAGTGACCTAGAGGAGAAAGATCTCTAGATGCATATCAGGATGGGTGAAAATGAGAAGTATAGTGTTACTAAATTTGGCACGATTACTTTTCAGAGGTGGCATGGGCTCCACTCACCTTGAAGAATGTTATGTATTTTCTTGGGCTGAAGAAGAACTTGGTATACATTTCCATCCTTGAGGATAGAGGCTATGGTTTGATCTTCTCGAAAGGAAAGGCATTCCTTGGACACATAGCCATGGGTCAAGTAAATAATTTAGGGATTTAGGTGAAGAATATCTATAAGCTAGAGGAGGAGTGTGCTACTTTGAGCACAAAAGCAAAAAGGGTGCAGAGCCTAGACATTGACGAGTTGTGGCACAAGTGATTGGGCCACTTGCATCATGAGGCTTTGAAGATATTGCGATAGATCTCTATCGGTCTTCCCAAAGGTACGCTTGAGAAAGTTGATACATGAAAGGGGTGTACTTTAGGAAAATACACCAAGTCTTCCATTCACGACAGAGACAGTCGAGCATAAGCTATTTTAGAGTGAGTCCATTCAAATGTGTGTCGACCATTCTCGATAACATCCATGGCATAACACATGTATTCTGTTATATTTTTTGATGACTATTCTCGTAAGTGATGGATAATTTTCATGTAGAAAAAGGATCAAAATTTCACAAAGTTTTGTGAGTTTAAAGCATTGGTGGAGAAATATTAAGGTAATAAGATTAAAGCTCTACATAGTGATAATGGTGGTGACTATGTCCCAAATAAGTTTAAGAACTTATGTGTAGCAGAAGGGATTAAATGTGAATTGATGACACCCTATAACCCTTAGCAAAATGAGGTGGCTGAGAGGAAGAACAGAAGCATAGTAGGGGAGGCAAGGGCGATCTTGCATGATCAAGGCATACCACTACACTTGTGGGCTGAGGTAGGCAAAAAAACGTTTTATGTTCATAACTATAGCCCACATCGAACACTTGAGATGAAGACACTAGAGAAGGCTTATTCTGGTAAGAGGCTAGATATTGATCACTTCAAGATTTTTGGGTCATCGATATATTTCCATGTGACCAATGATGCATGGAAGAAGCTTGAGCCTAAAACAGAGTTGGGGATATCTTTGGGGTACATTGACACACCTCACAACTATCGGGTGTACTTTCCAACCAATAGGATGACAATGGTTTGCATGGATGTTATATTCAATGAGGAGAAGGCCATGCAAGTTTCCCTTGAGAGGGAGCTTGAGCTACATGCAGATGAGGAGATTTTAGCTCCTAAGGCTGAGGAGCCTCAGATTGATGTGGAGTAGCCACATGTAGAGAATCCAAGAGTGGAGACATCCACTCAGATAGAGTCTTCCAGAGAAGGAAGAAAGTGCACCAGAGAGGATGAAATATTGTTGGATGATGCAGGGGAGAATGTGGGAGCACCCACTTCTTAGCACAGATATAGGAGGTCACCTGCGAGGTGCACTGGATACATGGATCTTATGGGTGAATGTGTTGTGACAGGGCCATCTTCCTTTAAGGAAGCAGTGCAGTAGCTGGCTTGGGTTGATGCCATGGTGGAGGAGTATGACTCCATCATTTGTAAAAATCTTTGGGATGTGGTCTCAACACCGAAGGACAAGTCAGTGGTGAGCTCCCATTGTCTTTACAAGTTAAAGCAAGCTATAGATGGTAGTGTGGAGAAGCATAAGGCTAGATTTGTGACTCATGGCTTTTCACAGGTAGAGGGGATTGACTATGATGATACCTTTGCTCCCATTGCAAGGTACTCATCAATCAGATCTATATTGGCACTATTAGCATAGATGGGTTGAAAGATGCATTAGATGGATGTGAAGATAACCTTCCTTAATGGCATGATTAAGGAAGAGGTTTACATAGATCAGTTTGAAGGTTTTGAGACCTTTGAATGTGAGTCGTATGCGTGTCAGCTCAAGAGAGAATTGTATGGGTTGAAGCAAGCACCCTATGCTTGGTACACTAAGATAGATAGCTACTTCACTGGATTGGGCTTCACGAAGAGTGAAGCAGATGCAAACTTGTACCACATAGTGGTGGAAGATAAATTGTTGATCATTGTACTTTATGTTGATGATCTCATACTGATAGGTGATGATCAATTGATCAAGTCTTGCAAGGAGGAACTTGCAAGAGAGTTTGGGATGAAGGACATGGGGCTCATGCATTACTTTCCTAGCATGGAGGTATGGCAGGGAGATGGGGAGTTGTTTATGTCTCAAGGCAAGTATTCCAATGTGATACTTAGGAGATTAATCATGGAGATTAGCAAACCAATGGAGACTCCTCTAGAAGGTAACTGGAGGAAGGAGGATGCTACTTCGAGGGAAGTAGTGGAAGCTATTGTTTATAGGTAGCTTGTGGTTTCACTCATGTACTTGGTGAACACACGACCGGATATGTGCTATGCAGTTAACCAACTTAGTCAAGTGATGGTTAGGCCTACCAAGCTATATTGGAAGGCCGAAAAGCATGTGTTGAGATACCTCGAGGGCACTTCTCAATATGGATTATGGTATAGATAGATAGAGGGAGTGAAGCTTCAAGGCTTCACCGATGTAGATTGGGCAGGGAGTCCATCTGACAGGAAGAGCACATTAGGAGGGATATTCAGTATTGGATCAATGAAAATTTGTTGGTACAAACGGAAACAAAGATCAGTTGCACTCAGTTTGGCAGGGGCATATTACATGGCTACAATTCTGACAACATGTGAGGTCATCTGGATGAGAAAAATCTCAATTGGTTTGTTTGGTTAACATATGGATCCAATTGTGATTTACTATGATAATTAGAGTTGTATCAAACTCTCTGAAAATCTGGTTTTTCATGATCAGTCCAAGCATATTGATTCAAATATCATCATCTCATAGATTGTGTATTGAGGCAAATTATGTTGTTGGAGTACATTCCCATGGAGGAACAAGATGTTGATATTTGACAAAGTCATTGTCAAGATGTAAATTTGAGTTTCACAAAGATAGGATTAGGGTAGTTGATAATCCCTTTCTTGTTGACAAGGAGTATTGAGAAATGGAAACAAGAAATTTCAATTTAATTTGTCCTTGAATTAAACTATGAATTAAAATCAAATTTTATTCTCACAGCAACTTCTAAATAGTTAATTAAGTTCAATTAACTTAATTAGCTTAGAACTTTCGAGTTGGAAGTCTTTCTAAAGTCACGTATATGTTCTCCCTAAATTTTAGGGGTCCATTATGAGTTGGAAATTAGATCACTCATTTTATTGAGTTAAGTTGAGTTAAATTAGTTCCAAACTATTTTTGGAACTAATAGAGAGTTAACAGTCAGTTGGTGCACTAGTGCATCCATAAGTGCCACTATAGTTAACTGAAGATTCCTTCATTAGAAACTCATGCATGCCAATTCAGAGAAAGACCCAGTTGAGACTAAGGTGCAAAGACAATATACTATCAGTGGTATTTTTACTGGAGTGTAAATATCATGCATTCATCAAAGATTGATCCTATGTTTGGATTGTGCAATTTTGGAAGCATTAATTCCCTTTAAATACGAACTATTCATCCTAGGAATTATGAAAGAGATTAGGGGCTTGGAGTGATGCAGAATTGGCTAAGTGCTGGACAAGAGCTATCTTGTGAGCTGAGAGAGTTGAGCATACTTGTTTGGAATTGTTCTAGTGAGAACAAGCTTTGTATATTCACTCATATTTCTTATATATGCAATACAAATAGTGGGGTTTTGAGCAATGTCTTTCCCCAGATACATCTTGTTTTATTAGCATTGATTTGTATTCCTATTGTTCGTATTGTTTTCATTGATCTATTGGCTTTTGCTGGTTGAAAGTAGAAGTAGATTCTTGTCCTGTGCTTTAGTAAATTGCATGAGCTTGTGAATCTACAGGATTTTCTACACTTTGACTTATGGTTCTTCAACATGAATTTATCTAATCAAGAGATTCCTCTAAACATTTAATAAATTCCTCTAAACACATAATAAGGAGGCCAAATTAAAATTGTAGAACCAAATATGATCTTAAATCCTAAATTTGATGGTGGCCTCCAATGCATAATACCACTGATTGGCAATAATGAAATCCTAAGCAATTACAGAACAGTGCTTACCTCCATCTCTAATCTAATACTCCTATGACAATACTCTTCTAGTTCTCTCATGCTCCACTTGTTTTTAACCTAGTGACCTCATGCAAATCGTAGAGATACAATGGCTCAACATCCAAGGTTCGATTCCCAAGAACAAAAATGGGAAACTTTACTCTAATTCTCCGCATATTGAATGCATTCGAGACCAAATGCACTGATACAACACCAATTTCAATGGATCACTACCTCGCTACTATATTTCGAACAATCTAAATCTAGAGTGAGTGGGAGAGGAGGTTCAGTAGCACACTTTGCCAGGAATGCTATGGGGTTTTAGGGTTTTATGGCAGAAATATAGAGTGAGTGGGAGAGGTCGAGGTTCAGTAGCATACTCTAGCAAGAATGTTACGGGTTTTGATTAGGGTTTTATGGAGGAATTAGTAACAATGGAAATGAAATCAAACAAGCACCAAGGTTTTATGACAGAAATCTAAAGTGACTGAGAGAGTTTGAGGTTCAATAACACGCTCTACTATGAATGCTAAATATGGGTTTTAATCTGGGTTTTATGGTGGAATTCGTAAGAGTGGAAATGCAAATGAGCTAACACCTATTATAATAATTCAAATAAATTTGATTTTATTTATTTATGTATAAATCTAGACCTCTTGGTATATAAGGATATAAAGGATAAAACTACAAATAATGAGCCTATTTAAACCATAATGTCAATGATAATATAACAATAACAATGAAATGGTCCAAGATTTAGGGGTTTAACATGAATTTCCCCTTAAAATAAGTGTTTCCCTTAATTAATGACTAGATGAGGATTATAAGAAGAGCTTCGGCGTAAATCACATGAAAAAGGCATTTGTCGACGCGTTTCAAACCAACTAGTGTGGTTCATCATCAGGACAAGTTGAAGAAACAGATCTGGCCTAGCAAGTTAAATAGACTGAGCAGCAGAGACTCCAACAGCTACATAACGGCTATTTTTGACTGAGCTTAGACTCCAACGGCTACTTTTGACTCTAGGACCTGGGCCAAAATTATATTAATAAATTTAATCTTATTATTATATTTATAATATTAAGAATAATAATATAATACTCTATTTCTAGGAATAAGAGAAATTAGGTATAATAATAAATGGGTGAATAGTATTAAAAGAAATTTATTCATTTATATAACATTGGGTTCAATAAAATAATATTAAAGGTTATTTAAAGATTCTTATTAAATGATTATTGGTTGAATGACTTCTTGAAGGAATAATTTAAGTTACATAATTATATATTCTTATTTAATTTATTAAAATATTTAACTAAATATATATCTATATATATCTATATATATATATATATTATATATATATATATATATATATATATTATATATATATGAAAAAAATCATATTCCGAAGTGGGATATTCTACTACCAGGTTCTTCCATTTGATGAGATACTTAATAATTGCTTAGTTTTGTAGTTTCCAAATCCATGTTTCAAGGATTTCATTAAGCTCTTATATGTAAAACTCTAATGAAGTAATTTGAAATTGGATTTTGTCATAGATGACCTTCTTTAAACAATAAACATGGAAGACTATATGTACATGTGAATATTGAGGCAACTCGAATATGTAGGCCATACTGCCAATCCTTTGCAATACCATATAGAGGCTATAGTACTTGCATTGTAATTAATTTTCCTTTTTTTGTTTCCTAAGGTACATCTATTTAAATGGTTACAACCTCAAAATAACCCAATCCCCAAATTTAAAGTGTACTCTTTCATTGTGATGCTAATCTATGTTTTTGTTTCATCATGTCTTGTGTTAGAACTAGGTTTTCCTTCAATAGTTGGAGAACCTCTTTTGGTGCTTGGTGTAATACTCCATTACTTGAACCTTAGGTTTCCATATCAAGAGTGTTGTCAAATGTTTCCATCATATGGTGATTGTCAATGATGTTGTGAGCGAGTCAAGTAAAAAAATAAGAAAACAAGCTAGTTCAGGTGAAAATTGCATATATATCACTCGATATAATCTCAAGGGTTCCATGAAGCTTCTAAATTATATCTATGAATGTTGTGGCTACTATTCGTGCTTTAAAAGGGTAAGAAAGTGCACATAATTGGGAATACCTTGTGGGTATATGCATCACCATGACGATGGCATTTTTATGTTCAAACTTTGGTAAACCTATGATAAATTCCATTGGGACCCCTTCCTAATGGTAACTTGGTGTGGTCAATGATTCTAAAATACTTGGTGTCTTAATTATCTCTAATTTTTTCTATTGGAAAACCAAACATTTTGCCACAAACTTTTGAACATCTTTTGGAAGGGCTTATCGACCTTGTCAACTAGACCTGACAATCAAAATTAGTTAACTTTATAAGTTGGAATGTAAGTCAGTCAAATTTTTAACTTAGAATGTAATTCAATCAACATTTATTAATTTTTTTATAAAATACTATATATACATACTCTATGTTCCCATAAGATAATGAGAAAACTGCCGCAAATACCAAATCCAATTTTAATTGCATGGGAAATAATATGCTTATGCTTTTCCCAAGAATCCATCAATATTCCAAACAAATAACATTTGTGGAGAATTATCGTAAACATTAATTGTTTTATTTCTTATTTATCTATTGAATCTAAAAACATTGTTTCAATTGACTCTTCACCATGTCCATTTTTGGAACATCACATGATTAATGTAGCTAATAAAATTATATCTCATACATTCATTATGTGAAACAATTGTAAAGTGTTATCTATATTTCCACATTTGGCATAAATGATAATATGATTGTTAATTTTTTTATTAATAAATGACATTATTTTATAATAAATGTTAGTTAATTTTCTTACTAGGGTTGAGATGTCCTTAGTTTGATTTGAATTATTAATGGAACCAATTGTTAATTCAAGGATTCCATGAAGGAATATTAGGATAAGGGAGATAACAAAATTCTTGATGTTAAATCTATCCATAGAGATTAATCTTTAATTCCACTTCAATCTTGTGTTGGTGTTTCAATATTATGATAATAAAGAATTTTAGGATTCAACGCAGCCATGTGATGATGATTGGTATGTTGTTTCTTCTATTAGTTGCTGGGATTTTTGCTTCTATGATCACATATTGCTAGCCACATTATTATGTCTATCTCTAATCATCCTCTACAGTAGAGAAAGATGAGGGAATATATCCAAATAATGATGATAATGAAGAAATATTGGCTCCTACAATACATAACTTATGATCCCCAACATGGTTAATTATTTTTATGTTGGTTAGGGTGGAAGGTTTATCAAGCCCTCGTGATTTGTGGCCCTTTTATATAATATTGGATAGATGTTAGCCTAAGTGTCCTTAGACAATCAAAAAGTCCAACACCATATTTTAATGGGTTGTGTTTATTAACTTGATGAGGATTTGTCATGATCCACTTCCAGTGAGATCTAGATCTACATATTTTATATCTAGAAGGTCAAATTGAACGCATGAACTCTCAATAGAAAATTAAGTTTCATTGACAATGGGTACTTGACCAATTGATCTAAATCTCGATGGGGATAGTAAATACATACCATGACAAGGATAGTAAAAAATAATAAATAATTTCATCTCCTTGACATTTGTATTATAATTTTTTAGTATTATTTGTGTGATTCATATTTGAGGCCTAGAACCCTCCCATATCATCAATGCATGCATCTATTATAGCCATGTCAAATTTTAGTGCATACAAGCAGACTGAATAAATTCCAACATTGGCCCCACTCAAAACCCCGCCTATGCAAGGTCAATTAATCATAGCATAATTTCCACAGATTGTTAAATGTTAAGTGGATTGAAAATTTACCCAACCCTGAGAGCATTAAGATAATCAAAAAATTGAAATCTCAATGGAAAATTAAGGTGCTTTGGTGATGGGTACTCATCCAATTGTGATAACCATCGACAAGGGTAGTAAATACATAGCATGATAAGGACAATAAACAATAATAAATAATTTCATTTCCTCGACATTTATGTTATAAGTTTTTTGAAGTGTTTGTGTGAGTAATATTTGAGTCTTAGAACCCTCTCATACCATTAATGCATGTGTCTACTATAAGCATGTCAAATTTCAATGCGTACAAGCACAAACTAAAAAAAAATTCAACGTTGGCCCTATTCACAACCCCCTATGTGCGAGGTCAATTAATTAAGGCATAATTTTCATTGATTTCTAAATGTTAAGTGAATTTAACATTTATGTGAACTTGAGAGCATCAAGAAAATTGAATCCATGAAATCTCAATATCAAAGTAACGTGCTTTGATGATGGGTGCTCACCCAGCTGAGCTAACCCTCAATGAGGGTAAATACATACCATGATAAGGACAATAAAAAATAGTAAATAATTTCATCTCCTCGACATTTATGTTATAATTTCTTCAAATTGTAAGTATGATTCATATTGAAGTACCAAATCCCTCCCTTATAATCAATGCATGCATATACTATAACCATGTTAATTTTCAATGCATACGACAATAAACTGAAATATAAAAAATAAATTAATTA
>APFE030788572.1:78691-121191 GCA_000404065.3 Pinus taeda
ATTCAATATTTGCACCATTCACAGCCCCCTCTATGCAAGGTCAATCAATTATAGCATAATTTCCACTTATTTCTAAATGTTAAGTGACTTGAATATTTACTTGAATCTGAGAGAATCAATAAAATTAAACTTGTGACCTCTCAATAACAAATTAAGGTGCTTTGATGATGGGTGCTCGACCAATTGAGCTAGCCGTCAACAATGCTAAATACATACCTCAATGAGCTTCTCTTGGTTTCAAGAATAATATTTGATACTGAACAAGGATAACCACATGAAGATGGAAGTTCATATGGCCCCTTCCCCCTCCCTCACATCATTCTCAATTCCCCAATACCCACTTTATCTACTATAAAGTATTTGAAAGTAACATAGCAAGAATCAAGCAATCTATAATCTACAATCATATCATCATCGTTACCATCATTAGCAACATTGTCTCCTATCATTTTTTTTACCTCTTCAAGTTATTTAACTGACACTACATTGTTGGTATAATCTTCATCCAGAACATTGTCTTGATTAACATCTTCTTGAACTTCTTCGACATCTTCATCTGACACACGAAGTAAATGTTCCTCTACATCATATTCTTCTTCCATATCATCTTCTTTTTCTACATTATACTCTACTATCCTTCCTCATAGATCATATCTAACAACATATCACCAACCCCCTCTACCTGGAACATTTGAGTAAAAGACATATTCATATTGGCTTGGAAGAACATAGTGATTTGGTCTTGGATCAAATGACCTTGTATTAACCATGGTAAATATGTTATCATGCTGAATAACAATGATGTCACGATCACATTCATTCATTTGTAGCCTATACCATTTTACGTCTAATAGAACCAATTTGAAGTATTTAAAGTCACAGTCAAGTATGTCATCCCAATACCCATAGTATTGATTTCTAGAAACACGTGGATGTGTTTCATGTCTAGAGGAAAACTTAGTGACCTAGAATACTACAGTTATCCCACAATCAAAAATTTTCCTCTTTTCATCCAACTTTTTGATTCAAAAGTTTCAACCATTGTACCACATAAACTTGTGGTGTTTCAACTGTAATATGCCAAATACATATAATAATAATAAAAATTGTCTATTAATAAACATATTTATATAAATTGAAAAGTATCCGCAAAAAAAGACCACATACATCCACATTAATAATTTATATGGTGAAAATGCATGCTTTCCTATTTAGCTTTCAAACCATGTACCAAAGCAATTTCCCTTTCTGTAAGATTGGTATCTCCTTTACAATGAGCTTCTATAAGAAATGTATACACCCCTTCCCAAGATAACCTACCATCATGTTGTATACATCTTCCAATCCATTCCTTAATTTAGTCAAGATTGTTTGCAATGTACATATGTAGTACATCCCACTCTCGACCATCTTTATCAAAAAATCATAATTCACCAATAAATATTAGTTACCATGGTCAATATTAATAATTGATGAAATAATAAAAAATTTAATAAGTATGATATAAACAAAAATGAAAATTTATATGTATTATAAATAATCTCCACATTAAATATTTAATTACCTCTCGATTTGCTTATTTTTCCCAATAGGTGACCCCTTTCAAATTTTATGACAAAGTTCACATCCCAAATGTGATCCAAATGCATATTTTATGCTAATTTAGGAATATAGTAACTAATATACACCGTAGATTGATAAACCATATATCTCCCCACCATAAAACCATAAAGGCTTTTGCTTTGTCTATAACCAAAGCCTTTAACGATTTCAAGTGGCTCCACCATCCACATTGACCTTCAGTGTAGAGGTCCACACAATTAAATCTCCTCAACTTGGTGTATGAGGTAGTGTTGTTGTGAACTGAAAAATTCCAAAAGTGGATACTTTTGCATTTCACACATTAGCCAACGAATTTATCTTTTCTAATCATTTATATCTTCTTTATGGATTTGTTTGAATGCAACCATCTGTATATGATGCAACCAAATAACATGTTTCAACAAAACATAATCTATTAGATTACAAGTAAAACACATGTCATTAAGTTGAATAACAAATGGAAAAGACATTTTGCATATAAATCACTACGTACCTCATGTATTTGCCAAGATCATATATTATTTATTTGAAATTGTTGTCGAAGTCGCTTGGGAGAGATAGAGGTAGAACATACTATAACAATAAAAATGAATTATTATTTGTTTAATCCAAAATAGACGAAAAAATGTGAATATGTATACTAATATAGAAATTAAAAAATAAATAAATAAATAAATAAAAATAACAATTACCTTAATGAAGGTACGCCAATAATGTGTTTTTACCCCACAAAATTCACCTTTCTTTGTTAAGATATTTTTTAGATTTGAAGAAAAGCTTGTGGAAAATTTAATCTTTCGAATGACCTCTTTTACATCAATATTTTTCTTCTCTGTTACTAACCATGGAAGGATATTTCAGTCTCCATCGCCATTTTATTGAATCACACTTTTCACTGCATGATTGCCTTCCTAAATGTCACTACAAATTTTGATGATTTTTCTTTAACCCTCCTACCATATATGATTTTCCATAATGTTTTTATCACATTCTTCTTGATATGCATTGTATTAAACAAATGAACTATTCTTAGGTCCTCATACTAGGGAAACCTCATGAATTGGGTGAGGTAACTTTTCATTACTCGTGGAACCCCATTATTAATACCTTCATGACCTTCATGATGAAGCATAGAAGAAAACACAATGATAATTATCAAATACAGTAAAATAAATTATATAAAATAAAAATTCAAAACATTACATATATGATAGATATAAAAATTGCATACCTTGACGATTTCTATTATATTCCAACATCCATAGGTGAGGTGTTATTCTTTGTGGTTTTAATCCATTTCCTTCTTTCCCATTGAAAATATGTTTTTTAATATTGTGATACCTATGGTTCTTAGAGAGGAAGTTACTATACTCATCAAACACTTCCTTTCCTAAATTTTTTGAATGATGGGATTTCATCTTAGGACCACAAATTGGATTCCAAATTTACCCTTTGTTTGAAGACCTAGAAGAGATGGATTACTGCCAATTATACAAAATGATTATTAAAAAAATGTGTATGATATCTTCAAATAATTATATACTATTAAAGTGCATTATTAGAATGTTACATATCAAAAAAATGTGTTAACATGAATTGTCCATATAAGTATTCCATGGAATTGAAATTACCTCTACCTTATTGGTTTACATATGTATAACATAGTGATGATCATCAATAGCTTTACAACTTCAATCAAAGGCTCGATATAACGTCTTATCATTAATTAGTACTTCTCTAGTAATTATCTTGAATACACATAATACTGCCATATATATATATATAATAATATATATAATATAAATATATATTATAATATATAATTTATATATATTATAATATTAGATATATATATATATAGACATTTGCAAAACAAGACAAATGAAAATGATACATCAAAAATTATGTAACAAATACCAAAAAGGAGAGGTTATTGATAATAAAATTATCCACACTAATAAATCAGACACACAAATTATGCCATATTATTATATATATATATATATTATATATATATAATAATATATATATATTATATATATATAAAAGACATTATGCAACAAACAAGACAAATGAAAATGATACATTCAAAAAATTAATGTAAACAAATACCTAGAAGGAGGAAGGTTATTCTTGATAATAAAAATTATCCACACTAAGTAAATAGACCCAGGCTCTCCAAATGGATTAACACCATGAAATTCCAATGAAAGCCTAACATTATGAGGTTCATCTTTAAAATGTGGCATTTTCCCTCAACTTCCCTAAATGCATAAGCATTTGTAGGCATCTGAAGAACACCATCTCCACTTCTCTTTTTATGCATGGTAATATATAAAATGTGTTATGCTTTCACACTTGAAAAATTGTTGTAAATGTGGAATTATGGGAATACGATGAAGAACCTTTTGAGTCACCTTTTTTGTCATTTGGTCGGTTCAATATCTATTGCTCTAACATTGCAGGCAACTTATTTTCAATGCATGGTTTCCATAACATCAATATGACAATTAGGACATGCATCTATAGGTTGATTCTCCATGCCAATTTCTTTCATAAAGGAATATACATATTGGTATGTGTGATGAGCCCCAGAAATGGGTGACTATATGGGCTCATTCTACCTCTTATTTCAACTTAATCCACCATTTTCATTAGTTTTTTGCATGTTTTTGAATATATTTATGCTAATAGAGTGAATTGGGTTAGTCACTTTGCCATGTAGTCTAATGAGTGCTTTATGCAAATTTTTTGGACAAAGACAAAGAATTTATGAGCAAATGGCAGCCAAACTCGAGGAAAACAGGGAAGAGAACTTGTAGGGGGGGTGTCTCCTTCATTAATGACCCCTTTCCTCAAATCCTCCATCAGCAACTCAGACCACAAAGGCCCACATTGATGATCCCAAGGGGTAGCCAAGAAAGTCAAGTAGGATTGTTTTTTATCTTCAGTTCTAGGAAGTTGAGTTCCTTGATTTTAGGAGGACTATTGGAAGTCCCCATTTGTATAAATAATAAGGCTTCGATCCTCAGTAAGTTAGCCAATTATTAGTATATTTTCGCACTTTTGTGCAGCACATTGTTCAACTTATTTTCGAGTTACTTTTGAGAACAGTTTATGTGATGTAACTGCTACTTTTGATAAATGAAGATGAAACAGTTTTTGAGTCATAACTGTTTTATTTCAGAGGGCTGAAGCTCTTGGTTTAGGGCCCAATCCAAACTACCCAGCACCTTCTTTGTGTACTTATATGTTTTTTCTTCCATTCATGGGTTAATTTCTGTTACATAGATTCATTTTACTTTGTTAGATTAGGTTTCTTTTGATGAATAGAATAGTTGTTTTTGTTTTAGTTGCTCAAGTAGGTTGCTGCAGTGACAAAATAAGATTCAAAAAGGCCACAGTGATGCAGAGAAAACCCTGCAATACCCATAATCGCAGTCTACCATGCATATAAAAATGCAATTCCAAATTCACCTCAACTCATTAGCCATTCCCAATCATACAAGCGGAAGCTTAAAAATTTATCTTCAAAGATGATTATAACTTTATGGCTATGAACCCATTCTCATGTTTAAACTAGCAAATTAATACCACTTTCGGACTCAGGATTGCAAATATATGTGCACCTTTACCTTTTTAAACCTGCCAAACTGTGTGAAGACCCACACATTCTATGATGACATCGGTCCATACTTACACAAGAACCCGCCTTTGTTTGATGCGTATTCCATCTGTGATGTGTTTGTATGGAATCATGATTCCATTCCGATGATTCCACTGTTGGCTACACAGCTTCTTACCCGCTTAACGATTTACAATTCTGAGCAATCAAACTTCCAAATCGATTTTTCCATTCTACGTCATTCACCAGCTGGTGCTTTCAACATCGAATCAAGTTCACCAACATTAACATTGCACTGCCCAACGCATATCCAAACTTAACTTTCCTATATCTCATCAACACACTATCAGACAATTTAAACTTACTTTCTCTACTCCTTCATGTGACCATACAACTCCATTTCTGCGGCCATATAAGAACATTAGCACTACAATATTTCACTCACCAAATCTGTCAATTTCATTAATGGCTTGTTCCTCCATTTTTCTGTTTGGCGCTATACCACATGCATTCAATTATATATTTGCCCACTCCCAGCTAATATTAAGTTTCCAATGCCCACGAAACTCACCTTTGTTCTTGGATTAATTATACAAGTACCTATTCCATTCAATGCCTCAGGAGACCAGCCACGGCTTTTATATATTTTGATCGATACAAGGATGGCTTGCCTCGCGTTCTCCAATGACAGACTTTCTTGTCATTCCGCTTTTCAAACATTTAGACGTTCTCACTGTGGAGTCAACCTCATCTCTACAGCTGATTCAGTTTGCTCAGTTCTCTTTTCCGTATTCTATTCAATCGACTGCTCTCTGGTATTTCACAAATCGACTTTTTAAACCTTCTCACATTTCTACAATTGATTCATCGACCTGTCATTCATGATTGATGCTTCAAATTGCCATTTAACCTTATGGCAATCACTGTGGGTATTACATTTCAATTGTGCGCTGTATGCAAATCTTCAGAAAGTCGACATTATTTAAACAATATCGATTTTCCCTACAAAGTTTTGTCTACTACAATTAACAAAATCGATTCTTTCAACTTATGTGCAGAGTCACATCACAAAGGTTATTAGAATCAACGTATTCATACAAACCGAATTCAGGTCTACATAGGATTGTGTCTTGTGGCTTCAAGCGCTAAATCAATAGCGATTACTACAATCGATTATACTCAATAGAACTGGTTCAACATAAAACTACAGCCTCAAATGTATTAGAATACCATCATTCATGCAGGGATTAGCACCATTTACATTCAATGATTATGGATTGCAATTTTCACACAAATCGATGTGGATTCAAGCATATCAAATCAGTTCTTCATATATTGAACACATAACTTCAATAATGGCATAAACTTCAGAACATCAAACGTTGTATTAATACATACACTACTTACATAAAATATCCTTCCTTGGCCTGATTTCCAATCGGTGGCCCTTTAAAATTGCCCGAAGGCTTCCAAGTAGAACCCCTACTCCCTACTCACACTCTCACTCTCTCTTCAACTATTCTAGTGTGTTCTCCTCACAAAAACCACTCATATATATATACATAAATAATGAATTTAATTCACTCCAAAAATCTCTCCACCTAATCCTCAACTAAATCTACATTTTAGGTGTGGACTCAACAAAGTCTCGTACATAGAATACCTACTCCCTAATTTTTCTACCTAATTATATTTTCTCTCATATCCTTTTAATTATTAAAATAATATTTACAAAATCCTAACTTTTATAATTCATCTTCTATTTTATTTAAAAATAACAAATTAATTAATAAAACGATTAAAATGTCACACCCCCCTTTATTACATATTGAAAAAATGAAAATTGGCCTTGATGCTCCTGCATCAGACTTCCAAGGTGGAAATTAATTATGATCGCCTGATCATGTGTTCAAATCTATCTTTTCCTGGATCCCATATCTTGTGCTGTAACTTTCCACTTGTCACTGCATCTGTCTGTTGTTCTTCTCCAGGTTTCCACATTTTATGCTGCATTGCCCACTGGCTATGCTTTCACAATCTTTTGTTGTCTTCCTCTTGCTTAAATTCTTATGCTTTCTTGCTGTTATTTCCTGCCTCTGAGACACCTTCATCATCAGTCTTCTGATGCTTTCAATCTCTATGTCCAGCCTACTGCTGCTGCTTTCACTTCCTGTTGCTACCGCTAATGTTGTCTCAATTGTCATCCCCCCGATTGTTGATAACATTGGTTTTACTCCTGCAGATATCACCCCACATGTTGCTTCAGCTGCCACCATAGATGTTGTTGCCTCCCAAACTTCTTGTCCCTCTGCAACATTCTTTGGCTCATCACCTGCAAATTTGTCTTCAAAAAATAAATTATCATTTAATTCTCTTCCTGCAGTAACATATCCATTTATCTTAGTTTGCATACTAGTAAGCAAAATCATTTTAACAAACCAGTATCTGCTCTTTTCACAAATTCAAGCAAATTTACTTCAGTGCCTACAACTTCTTTCTCTAGTTCAAATGTCCCCAGCAAACATTTCAGCGATTTCTCCTCAAACATTTCATCAACATGCTGCAAATTAATTCCAGCATAACCTTCATCTTCTCCTTTGACAATCTTCAGTAATTGTCCATCATCATCTTGATTGATTTTGGCAATCAAATCAAGTTCTTCAAACAATGTAGCCTCATCCTCTATCACTGTAGCAGTTCCAAAATTCTGCCCCACGGTTCCCTCTTGGCTATTCAGACAAGCCAACTCTTTCTTCTCGCCCATTGAAACAAGCCTCTACATATGAGACATGACTGTCTCATTTCCTTTCTGCAACAATTTTTCTTCTCTCAAGACAATTCCGAGTGATGGACTTTCTTCTGCATCACCTATATACATAATCAAATTGTCAACGTCAAAATCACAAGACCCAATGATCTCACTTGTTGATTCAGTCACTAAGTTTTCTCTCTACAGTTCCAAGTCTTCTTCAAGACTCAAAAAATATTTACTGGCTTTCTCCTCAGCTTCCTCTGGTTGCTCTGAGTTCCTTTCCAACTCCTATGTCATCACATCAGTATGTTGATTTGCATTCACCATGAGACTATCAACTAGTCTCTCCTTCTTTCCATCCTCTGCTTCATGACTGTCATTCATGAAAACTTTCTTATCTTGCTTCTTCAGTAAATTATCTTGTGTGTAAGTTCTCTGCCTCTCCAATTCTCTTCTCTAAAGATCTATTTTCCTATACAATTCAACAATTTTATCAAGAGTAGAACTTGGAAACTTCACACAATTTTCTATACCTTCACCAGCTCTTGACCAATCATCAGCTGGTCTTTCTTTCTCTACACCAATATTCTGATTAGGCTCCTTTGTCTTCATGGTTTCTTGAGATTTTTCTATCTCACCATTGATCTTAATAGACTTCAGATTCAATTCTCTCTCCTGCTTTTTAACAAACTTTAAAGCTTGCTCATCTCCCTGTACTATACCTGCAAACATACACAACTTATTAGTTTTAAAACCACAAGACTTTTCAGTCTTGACTATTTCCTCCAGCACTTCCCTTTGAACAGATCTGCATGTGGAATCTTCAAATTCCATATTTGGCTCAAGAACTCTAAGTTCCTCCTTCAATAAGGCCATCACACTTTGCCTCAATTTCATCTACAATGGTTGCCAAAGCACTTTCTTTCCCTTCAGTGGAAAGACCCATCCTCCTTTCTGATTTTCCTGCTCTTGCAACCATTCCTCTAGTACTTGCAATTGTACCTTCATTACTGAAATCTCTCTTTCTTTGACTTTATCAGTCATCTCACCTCTGTGGCATTCCTCTAAACCTCTTCTCGGATCCTCCATGATCATCTTCTACATGAGTTTATCACTCACCATGAGTTGCACTAGCCTCTGCAACAGCAAGCTCTCCTGCTGCCCCTTACCTCACCAATCCGCTTCACTGGATCTGGTCTTTTGGTAAGTACTGGTTCACTACCTTTGGAACCTCTTGAGCACTCTCCTCTGCTCTCTCTAGGCTATCTCTTCAACTCACTCCCTCTTCAGGACACTACAATTGTCCTCCTTATCCAGCCTTTAGCTGAATGTCAGGTTCGCTGCCACCATTTTGTCTATGACCACACCTTAATCACAAATTTCAAATTAGAAAAATCATCTCACCTTTAAGATCTTGCATGATCTTGTCCTCCATTCATTTCTGCAATCCTGTTCACTGCAATTGTGTAGCTTGCATATCAAATTTAGAACACATTCAAATAAAACATACTCAGTTCTCAACAGAACCTTCCCGCACTTATTCAAAAAAACAAACATCTTCAATTTGTAGTGGTATGATCCGGATTGTCCACAGTCTTTTGTTCATTGAGTCGACGTTTCAAACCCCAAAGGGGGTCCATCATCAAGACAAATTAGAAAGATAGAAAATGAATGAAAATGAACAAAGCCTTCCTGCTCTGATACCAAAATGATGCAGAGGAAACCCTGCAATACCCATAATCTCAGTCTACCATGCATATAAAAATGCAATTCCAAATTCATCTCAACTCATTAGCCATTCCCAATCATACAAGCGGAAGCTTAAAAAATTATCTTCAAAGATGATTATCACTTTATGGTTATGAACCCATTCTCATGTTTAAACTAGCAAATTAATACCACTTTCGGACTCACGATTGCAAATATATGTGCGCCTTTACCTTTTTAAACCTGCCAAACTGTGTGAAGACCCACACGTTCTATGATGACATCAGTCCATACTTACGCAAGAACCCACCTTTGTTTGATGCGTATTCCATCTGTGCTGTGTTTGTATGGAATCATGATTCCATTCCGTCCATTCCACTGTTGGCTACACAACTTCTTACTCGCTTAATGATTTACAATTTTGAGCAATCAAACTTCCAAATCGATTTTTCCATTCTACGTCATTCACCGACTGGGGCTTTCAACATCGAATCAAGTTCACCAACATTAACATTGCACTGCCCAATGCATATCCAAACTTCACTTTCCTATATCTGATCAACGCACTATCAGACAATTTAAACTTACTTTCTCTGCGCCTTCATGTGACCATACAGCTCCATTTCTGCAGTCATATAAGAACATTAGCACTACAATATTTCACTCACCAAATCTGTCAATTTCATTAATGGCTTGTTCCTTCGTTTTGCTCTTTGGCGCTATACCACATGTATTCAATTATATATTTGCCCAGCTAATATTAAGTTTCCAATGCCCACAAAACTCACCTTCGTTCTTGGATTAATTATACAAGTACCTATTCCATTCAACGCCTTAGGAGACTAGCCATGGCTTTTATATATGTTGATCGATACAAGGATGGATTGCCTCGCGTTCTCCAATGACAGACTTTCTTGTCATTCCGCTTTTCAAACATTTAGACGTTCTCACTGTGGAGTCAACCTCATCTCTATAGCTGATTCAGTTTGCTCAGCACTCTTTTCTGTATTCTATTCAATCGACTGCTCTCCGTTATTTCACAAATCGACTTTTTAAACCTTATCACATTTCTACAATTGAATCATCGACCTGCCATTCATGATTGATGCTTCGAATTGCCATTTAACCTTATGGCAATCGTTGTGGGTATTACATTTCAATTGTGCGTTGTCTGCAAATCTTCAGAAAGTCGACATTATTTAAACAATATCGATTTTCCCTACAGAGTTTTGTCTACTACAATTAATAACATTGATTCTTTCAACTTATGTGTAGAGTCACATCACAAAGATTATTAGGATCAACGTATTCATACAAATTGAATTCAAGTCTGCACAGGATTGTGTCTTGTGGCTTCAAGCGCTAAATCAATAGCGATTACTGCAATCGATTATACTCAATAGAACTGGTTCAACATAAAACTACAGCCTCAAATGTATTAGAATACCATCATTCACATAGAGATTAACACCATTTACATTCAATGATTATGGATTGCAGTTTTCACACAAATCGATGTGGATTGAAGCATATCGAATCAGTTCTTCATATATTGAACACATAACTTCAATAATGGCATAAACTTTAGAACATCAAACGTTGTATTAATACATACACTACTTACATAAAATCTCCTTCCTTGGCCTAATTTCCAATCGGTGGCCCTTTACAATTACCCGAAGGCTTCCAAGTAGAACCCCTACTCTCTACTCACACTCTCACTCTCTCTTCAACTATTCCAGTGTGTTCTCCTCACAAAAACCACTCATATATATACATAAATAATGAATTTAATTCACTCCAAAAATATCTCCACCTAATCCTCAACTAAATCTACATTTTAGGTGTGGACTCAACAAAGTCCCGTACATAGAATACCTACTCCCTAATTTTTCTACCTAATTCTATTTTCTCTCATATCCTTTTAATTATTAACAGAATATTTACAAAATCCTCACTTTTATAATTCATCTTCTATTTTATTTAAAAATAACAAATTAATTAATAAAACGATTAAAATGTCACACCCCCCTTTATTACATATTGAAAAAATGAAAATTGGGCTTGATGCTCCTGCATCACACAGCAAGCCTTGATCTCCTTTCTCCCTTCTTGGGACTATGATTTGAAGTCAAGGTACTACTGCTGCCAACAAAAACACAATTTTTTCTCTTCCATTCAACTGCTAGTGTGATAATTTGATTTGGAAAAGTTGATATTGGTTCAGATTCACTTTCTTAGATCATTTCCTATTCTTTTTCCATAGTTCTTTCGCATGCTTTTCTATTCATAAGGTACTGATCAGCATTTTTCTCTTTGTAGGTCAAAAATTAGGTCAAACTAGACAAAACTTTGTTTTTAGTTCTTTCTTTGGTCAAGTTTTGATAAGTAAATGTGCAGATCTCTTGTAGGATATCTCAACCCACCATACATCCATAGCGCAGCCAGCACCAGCTCACCTCTCATAGATTTCCCAACTCATTCACAACATTTCGCCCATCTGCCCTAATTTCTGTTTTTTTCCATAAAGCTGCTTTCTTGCCATTTGAATAAATCCAACCATCACGTTCATCCCTGATATTCCTTGACAAGTTCTAGACACCTCAACACCTTCATCCAGCCTTCATTCACCCTTTCCAATCATTCTTCCACCTTCAAAACCCTAAAAACAGCTTTCGGTATACCTTATCCATGGGTGAGGTCAACTACCAGATCATGAAACATATCTCCTGTGAAAGAAGATACAGTATAGTCTATGGTTATCATTTCAAATTACTGCATGAACTAAGATATGGAATGGACCTACCTGCATCTAGAAAACTCAATTTGCCATATTTTCTCCTCCAATCTTTGATAGAGTGTGGCACCAAATTGAATGTAGGGGTTCCAGACCAATTTGCCCACCATCAACTCATCAAATTGCTGGTAGAGGATGCCCTCCACACATACACAATCCCTATAGCCTGGGAAATTTTCAGGAACATGTCTACAAAAGATGACATAAAAACTCTCACTGATGACCTTAGCCCATCTGGCAGTGAAGAGGAGGAGCAAAAAGAGGTACTTGAGAAGTAAATCCATGAGGAAGCACAAATATCCAATTAGAATAAGAAAAAGAGGAAAAATAGAGAGAAGAGGAGAAACATGACACAACCACAGTTGAACCTAAAGTAGAGAAGAAAACAGCATCAAAAGCAGAGAAAAGGAAGAGGGAAAGAACTGAAAAGAAGAAGCCCAAGACAACTCAGAAAATGATTGCCATAGGAAAGGTAGAAACTCAACACGAAAAGGAGAAAACACCACCAAATATAGTAGAAACAAAATCAGAAACAACAGACACAGGCAAAACTACAAAGGATGAAGAAGAAAAATAGCAAGAAGAAGTGTCTCCTAAGACACTAGCAAGAGAAGCAGCAGTTGTTCTTGTTGCACTTAGCACTCTAGCTAAGTAAAAAGGGAAAAGAAAAAGATAGACATCTATGTATTTCAAAGCTCGGAGGAGCACCAGAATCAAGGTGGGAAAGCCCCAGCCACCTTCGAAATAACCCATTACCATTGAGGATGCACCTGCTGTAACAAAGGAGGAATCTCCTTCCAAAATCTCTATCACTTACGAGAGAGGGAGTCCTAAGACCTCCACCTGGAAGGAAAGAATCAAATTAATGGACTCTAAAGCAATCCTACAGGAGGCACAAACCTCTGTATAGGAGACATTGGCTAAGCTCAAAGAAACTAAAAAACTAGAAAAGAAGGCAGAAGAACAGTCCCAAGAGGAAGGTAAGGCAAAAGAAATACCAAAGCCTAGACCTCAGCCTAACTTAGGCTCCTACTACAACCTTCTAGATGGTGGGAAGATCATCCCACAAAACTTTGCAGTGCCTCTTTTCTTCAAACTAGAAAATGAAAGAGTCAGGACCCACACCTGGATGTAGATTGCAAAATTCAAAGGGGTCGAAGACATAGGGCACATGGAAAACAAGTTGAGAGATATGAGCAGAGAATTGAGCATGGTAAGGCATACAAAGAGCATCAGAAGAGCTCAACTGCAAGAAGAAAATGAATTGTTGAAAGAGCAGCTACAAGAAAGGGAACCTCAAGGAGCAAATGAGTTGTCAATTTTGGAAGGACATTAACAAAAAGAGGGACCCCAGGCAAACAGTGAGGCAGCAGAGAGACAGCAACAAGAAGTAGAACCATAGACAAATAGTGAGACACTGATAAAATAGCAGTAAGAAAAAAAATCCCAAGAAGAAACTGAAGTGCTGATTTTGAAAAGGCAACTACAGGAAAAAGAAGCCTAGTTAGCCTGCATGGCCAGCTGGGGAATGGAGGCATTGTAGTGCAGGCATCCAGCCAAATCATATGCATTATACCTCAAAGATCAGTGGCTCCAATTCCAAATTAAGACACTGGCCCAAAGGAGCACAATACCATTTCAAGATTATGGCCAATTTATGCATTTATGTGATCACAGCTCAACTGAAGATAAATCAAATCTAGCAAAATTCTACCTACACAACATGGCACTTACTGACATGAATTTATGGGATCCAAATGCTACATTGCGAGACTTACCGCTAATGGCTATGGCTTCGTGGATGAGCCATGAAGAAAAGACAGCAGTGGAAATTCAGAAAATAATGGCAAAAGAACTAAGTGAGCCACTAATGATTAGAGTAGAACCATTAGAAGCCTTGGCTATCATCTATGCCCACCAACACCTTGCAGCTAATCCTCAAGTTCTCCCTGACTATGTTGACAAGCAAGCATAGGCTATTGCTCTTTTCGAGGGTATGGAGAGATTGTTTAGCGATGGCTGCCTTCATGCCTACATGAGAAGATGGAATACATTGCCACATAACCTAAGGATCAGGGAGTATCACTCCCTAAACAGAATGAGGGAAGCCATGAGGAGAGAGCCCCTGTATAAGCACTCAATACAAAATTTGAAAGCCAAATTCAGTCCTCCACTACTACTAGGACTGTTGAGAGGAGTTAAGGAGGAGGAAGAACATAAACAATGGGAAGAAGTGGACAGGAAAGTAGGTTTCCATGATAGAGAGGAAGACATCACATTAGAGGCTTGGGATGTTAGGAAATCTATCAGACCCATTAAAGATGAAGAGTTATATTAGTTTCTTAGAGGATGAGAAACCCATTCAGCAGGGGGGTGATGATGAGCCCTAGAAATAGGTAACTATATGGGCTCATTCTGCCTCTTTTTTCGACTTAATCCACCATTCTCATTAGTTTGTTACATGTTTTTGAATATATTTATGCTAATAGAGTGAATTGGGTTAGTCACTTTGCCATGTAGTCTAATGAGTGTTTTATGCAGATTTTTTGGAAAATTTTGGACAAAGACAAGGAATTTATGAGCAAATGGCAGCCAAACTTGAGGAAAATAGGAAAGAGGACTTGTAGGGTGGGTGTCTCCTTCATTAATAACCCCTTCCTTGAATCCTTCATCAAAAACTCGGAGCACAAAGGCCCACATTGATGATTCCAAGGGGTAGTCAAGCAAGTCAAGTAGGATTGTTGTTTATCTTCAATTCTAGGAAGCCGAGTTCCTTGATTTTAGGAGGACTATTGGAAGTCCCCATTTGTATAAATAAGAAGGCTTCGAGCCTCAGTAGGTTATCTAGTTATTAGTATATTTTTGCACTTTTGTGCAGCACATTGTTCAGCTTATTTTCGAGTTCCTTTTTAGAACAGTTTATGTGATGTAATTGCTATTTTTGATAAATGAAGATGAAACAGTTTTTGAGCCAAGACTGATCTATTTCAGAGGGCTGAAGCTATTGAGCTAGGGCCCAACCGAAGCTTCCCAACACCTCCTTTGTGTACTTATATGTTTTTGCTTCCATTCATGAGTTAATTTATGTTGCATAGATTCATTTTACTTTGTTAGATTAGGTCATTTTTTATGGTTAGAATAGTTGTTTTTGTTTTAGTTTCTCAAGTAGGTTGCTACAGTGACAAAATAAGATTCAAAAATGCCACTCTAGGCCCTGATCTCCTTTCTCCCTTCCTAGGACTATGGTTTGAGGTGAAGGCACTACTGCTGCCACCAAAAATACAGTTTTTGCTCTTCCATGCAACTGCTAGTGTGATAACTTGATTTGGAAAGTTTATATTGGTTCAGATTCACTTGATTAGATCATTTCTTGTTATTTTTCCATAGTTCTCTTGCATGCTTTTCTGTTCATAAGGCACTGTTCAACATTTTTCTGTTTGTAGGTTAGAAATTAGGTCAAACTAGACAAAACTCTAGTTTTATTTCTTTCTTTGGTCAATTTTTTATAAGTAAATGTGCATATCTATTGTAGGATATCTCAACCCACCATATATCCATAGCACAACCAGGACCAACTCACCTCTCATAGATTTCCCAACTCATTCACAACATTTCGCCCACTACCCTAATTTTTGTGTTTTTTCCATAAAGTTGCTTTCTTTCCATTTGAACAAATCTAACCATCACGTTCATCCCTTATCTTCCTTGACAAGTTATAGACATATAAACACCTTCATCCAGCCTTCATTCCCCCTTTCCCATCATTCTTCCACCTTCAAAACCCTAAAAACAGCTTTCGGCCTCCTCTTGTAGATCCTCCTATAGATCCTTTGCAACCTCCTATAGAATTTCCCGTGAGTGATTTTTCGAAATTTGATCGCTATGGATGTCTCCAGAAGGGTACTAGGGGCATCTTAGGACCTCTCCACACCTTCCTCTACCTCTGTAACAACCAACTCCATCTTCCTTTTCCACCAATCCGCTGCACAGTCACAACCAGATAATTCACAAGAATAATAATTCCACTCAAAAATGCTCAAAAGTACAAAAAGATGATTTCTTCTCATTTCTTTTCAAAAGTAGCTTGAATAAATGCAATTTACCTTTTCAGTAGTAAATGGCACTCATTTCATTAGTTTCCATATCTTTTCTTGCAAAAGTAGGGTTAGTGGGTAAACTAGGGTTTGTTAGGGTTTGCGTTTCATTCCAATTTTCATTCCCTTTTTGCCCCTAGAATAGCCTTTGTAGAGTTAGCTTTCTTCAATCATAGTTAAAAGCTTCTTCTGAGAACTCATAGAAGTTGGCTTAAGCTCCTAGTGAACTTGCGCCAGTTGATCAAGTGGCAGCCTGCAGTAAGAGCTAGTACTTACGCATACAGCACCGTCACTTCCAAGTTTGTTATGAACAACCAGGTTGATAAAAGTAAAGAAGGAAGTCCCATGAGTTGCAGCATTATTGTAGTAATACTGGAGCCCACCATATTTTTGGCGTCGTTGTCGAGGAAGCGTCAGAGTATTTTGTGATTATTGCTTTTCTTCTATTTTCTACTGCAACATTCTGTTAAGTAGTTCATTTCAACAAAAGTAGAGTAGTTGTTTCATTTCCATTCTGCAATTTCATTTCAGCAAGCGTAGATTAGGCATTTATTGCTTTCATTTCCATTCTGCAATTTCATTTTAGCAATCATAGATTAGTCATTTCCTTGCTTTCATTTCAATTCTGCAATTTCATTTCAACAAGTTCATTTCAATTAGTTGCAGTTTGTTGTTCAATCCATTTCAGTGTTGTAGGTACAAGAAAAAAAAACAAACAAACAAAGATCACCTAAAGAGAGATTTCCTTTCATGCCTCGTAGGAATAGAGAAAATTCAGGAAAATTCATACCAAACACCCCCACCACATCACTAAGTCACCCTTCTCTCTTCTTTAGTGGCAGTGATCCAGAAGAACCTATAGTTGAACCTCCAGATATATACGAAGATCCTATAACACAAGAAAAGCAAGAAACCGTTCCTCCTAAGACAATGGCTGAAAACAAAAACATTAGAGAAAATGGGGAAAGAATAGAAGGTGCCTTTCCTATCCGAGAGACCAATGGGGACACTAAAATGAAAAACATAAGTCCTTCAGCCTTACCTCACTTCCATGGATTGACTACCGAAGATCCTGATACCTTCTTGTTTGAATTTATTGTTCTCTGTCGAATCTATGACTATGCAGAAGACGAGCATAAGTTGAAATTGTTTCCTTCTACCCTCAAGGATGCAGCATTGCACTAGTTCATGGGGTTACCTGGAAACATCATCACAACTTGGGCTGATGCAGCAAGCCTTTAACAACAAATACCGAGACTACTGTAGATTAAAGGATACCAAGGAAGAAATCTTCCGAATGACCATGGGAAGTGATGAATCCTTAGAAGACTGTGAAAATATGTTTTAGCTCAGTTATAAAAGGGCCCGGTGCACACTTGACCACGAATCTCTGAAGTTGGTCCTGCTCAGAGGAGTCCCTGAAAACCTTCTAGATACCCTCCATTTGCTGGCTGGGAGAGACATCTACAAACTACCTTATGATGACATAAAGATTGCATTTAGAAACCATTTTAGGTCAGCCAAAAAGAGAGGTAGGGGAAGTCAACCTTTAGCAAGCACATCCTCATCTAGTTCATCCCTTAGAAGCAAACTTGAGAATCGACTGGAAGATTTCAAGAGTGAGATGAGGCAAACTCTTGCCATGCAAATGAATACCTTGCATATCAAAAGGAAACAAGAGGAAGCCAAGAGGGCTTTGGCCATCTTTTGTCTCAGGTGCACTAGAAAGCATCCTAGGAATGAATTTCCATTGCACTCCATAGAAGTGTGTTTATTTTGTGAAGAAGACCATCATACAAATCAGTGCCCTTCCTTGACTAAAATTAAAGATGCGTGTCAGGGAGCTGAAGGAGCCATTGAACCACTCTATTTCATGAACCAAAGGAGGCCGCATGGACCCAGACCTTACCAGCAGGGAATGCAAGCGACATCCCAAACCTATTACAACCCCAATCAAGCCACTTCCATGCCTTCTTGGGGTCCCCCTGCTCATCCTTCCTGGTCCACACTCCCTCCTTGGTCATATCCATCTCAATACCATGCTCCTCTAGTTGCTTATTCATTTCACTCTTATGCTTAGCCACAGCCTTAGTGGAATGCACCACATTAGGGGTGGAGCCCCCAATACAACTCTCCTCTTACTCTTTTGCCTCCACCACTTGTTCAACCACAACCATTACCTCGTGCTCCACCAAGGCAACCTCAAATACCTGCTCAACCGAACCTAAACCCCAATAATAGATAGGCCCAGCAGGTATATAGTGGAGAAACACCATGCCCGACCTATGCTGTGGAGATTCAAGAGATTAACCTACGATCTAGGAAGGTTCTCCCGTATAGCCAACCCCCCCCTAAGGAGGATGAGGAAGAAAAATAGTAAAGTGAACCAAAAGCCATTCCACCCTTTCCTGAGAGACTAACTGGAACCACACAATCGACCCCAGAAGAAACTGAACTTCTGGGAGAATTGAAATAGCTATGTGTGAAGATACCACTTCTCCAAGCCATAAAAGATGTGCCTATATACAACAAGATGATCAAGGAGAAGTGATTTAGGCACCCAAGTAGGCGCAGGAGAGATGCTCCAACTATCAATGTCATAGGAAAATTGTCCAACTTGATGTTGGGGCAGGTAATCTGTCCGAAATATCTAGACCCTAGGAGTCTTGTAGTCGATGTCCACATAAATGGCACCATAATCCCCCATACCCTGATTGATCTAAGGGTTGTCATTAATGTGATGACCAAGGACACTATGCTCAAGCTCAACCTTCAGGGCTCCCTGCGAAAGACCACAACAATGCTGCAGTTAGCAGACTGCTCCACCGTGCCCCTAAGGGGATTGTGGAAGATGTAATGGTCTCTATTGATTCTTGGGAGTACCCTGCTGATTTCTTGGTTCTCCAACCAAAGGCAAAGCTCACTGGGTATCCTCTCATCTTGGGAAGACCTTGGTTGGCTACTGCAAATGCCTACATCAGTTGTCGAGCTGGGAACATGACAATAAAAATGAGCATATGTCCAAACAACTAGTCCTATATCCTCCTGTGCAACCTCTATTAGAACATGATTTACCTCTCTAGTTGGAGGAGGAAGATGAGGATGAAGTCTATTCAGCACCATTGTGCATAGTAGAAGCTACCATGGGGGCCCACAAACCGAGGATGATCTTATTGAAAACTTGATCCATAATCCACCCCCCAATGTGTTGCCATTAAAAGAGTTGGTGGAAGAAACCCAAGCCAATCCTTTTGTTGATCTCTGTGTGGCTAATCCAACCCCTCTCTAAGATAAGAATGTGGAATTCAGCCCAGAAAGAACTTTGAAGATCAACTCATCCCTATCCACCTCTCAGGAGTAAGAACTGTGTAGCTTATTGAAAAACCACTTGGATGCTTTTGCTTGGAGCTATAAGGAGATGAAGGGAGTCCACATTTCAATCTATACTCATCACATTTACATTAAAGAAGATTGTAAACCCATCAGCCAACCTCAAAGGAGGACCAATCTAGCCCTTAAAGACATTGTCAAATAAGAACTGTAAAAGTTTATGGATGCAGGATTCATCTACCCCATCTCTGACAACGAATGGGTCTCTCCTTTGGTGCTAATGCCAAAGAAAAATGGAAAGTGGAGAACCTGTGTCGATTATCGAGAACTAAATAAGGCCACAAAGAAGGACCATTTCCCTTTGCCTTTCATAGATCAAGTGTTAGATGGCCTGGCAGGGAAGAATTTCTTCTCCTTCCTAGATGGGTTTAGTGGGTACAACCAAATTCAAATCAGCCTGAAAGACCAAGATAAGACCACTTTCACTTGTCCTTGGGGTACTTTTGCATACTGGGTCCTTCCTTTTAGGTTGTGCAATGCTCCCGCCACTTTCCAGAGTGCAGTACTAAGCATATTTTCTGAACTGGTTCACGATTCAATGGAAATCCATATGGATGACTTTACCCCTTATGGTTCTAACTTCCAGGAAGCTTTGACTAACCTGGGAAAAGTTTTAGCCAAGTGCATTGAAATGAACCTATCCCTCAGTCCTGAAAAATGTAAATTCCTGATGACTGAAGGGACCGTGCTAGGTCATACAATTTCTCAGCAAGGATTACAAGTGGATCCCAACAAAATTGCCATCATCCAAAGGGTCCCACCTCCTCAAAAGGTAAGAGATGTTTGGAGTTTCCTAGGCTTAGCGGGGTATTATAGAAGATTCATTAAGGATTTTAGTAAGCTAGCCTCTCCATTGTTTGGTCTTTTGGGAAAAGATGCTGAGTTCATATGGACTGACAACTATCAAGAGGCTCTGGACACCTTAAAAGGTAAACTGGTAATTGCCCCAATTTTGAGAGGTCCAAACTGGGCCCTACCTTTCCACATTTATATAGATGCCTCGAACAAAGCGATAGGAGCAGCCTTAGGGCAAGTTGATGAGAAGCTGCCTTATACCATATATTTTGTAAGTAATAATTTGTCCATGGAAGAATTAAACTACACTGTAACCGAAAAAGAGCTCCTAGATGTAGTCCATTCCCTAAATAAGTTTAGACACTACATCACCGGCTATCAAAAATTTGTACACATTGATCATGCTGCAAGTAGGTATTTAATGAACAAACCGGATGTAAATGCTTGCATTATCAGATGATTACTTTTATTGCAACAATTTGATTTAACCATTGTTGATAAGCCGGGTAAGGAAAATGTTGTTGCTGATTTTCTTTCTAGATTAGATCTGCCTGCAGGTGAAGAAGGAATGGTGGATGATCAAATGCCAGATGAACACCTATTTGTTATCTTAGTTCTCTCTCCATGGTTTGCTGATATAGCAAATTACTTGGTTTCAGCATAGTTTTCGCCACACCTGTCCTCAAAAGAGGAGCAAGATTGTGAGGAAAAGTGTCCCATTCACCTAGATTGGGGGCAATCTCTTCAAACTTGGCCCAGATCAGATTTTGAGGCAATGTGTCAGGGAGGAGGAAGCTTTTGACATTCTCCTAACCTATCATAATGGGCCTTATGGGGGCCATTTTGCAGAGAAGAGGACTGCCTTCAAAATTCTGCAAGCAGGTTACTATTGGCCCACTCTTCATCAATATGTCAGAAAATATATCAGCCAATGTGACCAATGTCAATGGATGGGGAAACCTACTCCAAGGGATGAGATGCCCCTGCAACCTCAAGTGATTTTCGAGCCATTTGAGAAGTGGGGCATGGGCTTTATGGGACCTATCAACCCTCCTTCAAAACAAAAATCTTACATCATTGTGTGTACTGATTATCTAAAAAAATGGGAAGAAATAAAGGTGATCAAGGTAGCAACAGAAGAAAAAGTAGCTGAGTTTTTGAGAGAAAATATCTTATACAAGTTCGACTATTTAAGAGAATTAGTCACAGATCAAGGGAGTCATTTTACCTCCAATCTGATTGAATACCTTCTCACACATCACAAAATTAAGCACAGAACTTCCACCCGTTATCATCCGTAAGCAAATGAATAGGTGGAAGTCACTAACAGAGCCTTGGAAGGAAGTTTGACCAAGGTAGTGAGCATCAACAGAAAAGATTGGGCAGATCGATTAGTTGAGGCCACTTGGGCCTATAACACCACCTGGAAAACCACCACAGGGTTCACACCCTATGAGCTGGTCTATGGGAAGAAGGCTTTGCTGTCAATAGAATTTGAATATAACACATTAAGAATGGCAGCTCAGCTGGACCCAGATCTCAACCATGCACAAAAGGACAGGTTACTTCAGCTAAATGGATTGTATGAACAGAGATTGCATGCCCTTCTCCACTCAGAGGCAATCCAACTTCAAAGGAAAATATGGCATGACAGACACCTCAAATAAATACAATTCCAGGAAGGAGATTGGGTATTGTTGTATGATTCAAGATATAAGGATTTCAAAGGCAAAACGAGGATAAGATGGCTAGGACCATACACAGTAGAAAAATGCAATGATAATGGTTCAATTCTGATCTAGACCATCGATGAAGAATCCATCCCCATGCTCGTCAATGGCCATAGGTTGAAGCTCTACAGGAAGCCCCTCTCCAAGCAGGAATTCATTGAGAATCTGAGTAAAATAGCGTTGGTAGTGGAGCAAGTCTCTACCTCCACTCCACCCACACCCTAAAAAAAAACAAAAAAAAAAAACAAAAAGAACAGAAAAAAAGAGAAGAAAATATCCCTGGGTGAAAACCTGTTGGAGGCACCTAGGGAAGGAAGTGAGGGTGAAAACCTCCTGAAGGCGCCCCAGCTGTCTCATGAAAAAAAAAAGATGAAAAAAAAAAAAAAAAAAAAAAAAAAAACTAACTTCTTTTGAATGCATTGCAGATTGCAGGAGGGTCACAGAAGAAAAAAGGACATGGCTAGGCTATATACGCCCTTGATAGTTCATTTCTCCATCACCATTGTCTTTTCCCAGGACTTGGTCTCACTTGTTCTGAAAAATTTGCATTCCACAGGAAACCCTGTGCATTCTACAGGAGGCTCCTGTAGAAATCATAGAGAGCTCAAAATCAAGTTCAGAAAAGAATCTAAGGGCTAGAAATTTGTCCAGAAGGCCTGTAGACCTCCCTACCACCATTCATCCTCCTAACTCTCCATTCCATCCCTGCAGCACTACATTTCCACTCGCTTTTTCTTCCCTGCACAGAAAACACAGAAATTTTGTTTCTTTTGTTTTTTTATTAAAAAAATTATGAATAAAACAGTAGCATTCTTCACTTGTTTCTTACCTAATGCATTCCAGCTACTTTTCCTTTCCTTCGGAACCTTCCTCAGTTGTCTCTTCAATCCTTTCTCAAGCATCAGCCAGAAATTTTAGAGGGAGAAGTAGCTACAGGAAATCTTGCAGGATTCCTGTAACAGCTGATCCCTCTAAAAAACAAGCTTCAGAGGCAGGGTTAGTGCAACCAAGATGTATGCAACATGCAAGAAGCGGTTCCTGATCAAAAATCACTAGCATAAGGTAGCCAAGCCACCAATTCAGAGGCCACGAGCACCAATAGCAACAACAATAAAAAAAACAAAGTGCCAAAGTCTAAGCATGCATAGCACGGTAGCGACTAACAGGTAAGTGGCTAAACCCATTCCTTTGTTGCATGAATATTATTTAGAAACTGAATGAACCATTGAGATTGTCACAATTAAACAAAATCAGTGGCCAGCTAACTTGACACCCTCGTTCAGTTCAAACAAGCCTCATCCAATTCAAACAACATTCAGAAGGTGCAATCAACACGTGTGGTCCGTCAACTCGAGAAGAAAAACTCAAAACCGGTAGTGGTGGCAGCGTATAATGGGAATGATGGAAGTGATGGTGGGTAGGTGGCATGAAATACCATAATGGCATTAGAGTAGGGACCAATGGTCTGGATGGGGATAACGTACCCTTTCTACCACCTCACCTTGCCACCGCATATCATGCCATAAGCTTAAGTACGTTGTAGTAGAAGCCTCCACCACCTTTTGTTTTCATTTGCATCGACGAGTTCTCGACTGCAACAACTTACCTACCACCTGCAGAACCTCGAAAAAGTTTCTCTTTGCCAGTTTTCAAAACCCTTCCACTTATCGGACTCTACATGAGCATTATAGCACTCTATAGGAGCAGAAACACAGTCTAGAGGAGCCTTTCTACAAGAAGGCTAGAGAACAGGTCTGCAGAGGGAAAATTTGAAATTTTGCCAAATTCAAGCTCGAAAAAGGTAGGCTCAAAAAACCCATTTTGCATGTTATATATCTATAAAAGGTGGTGGGATTTGAAGCAAAGCACTGGGTTGAAAAAGGAAGGGAAAGTGAAAACAAAAGTTTGTCTGTGTTTTTCTAAAATATATACGGTCTCTCCATTTTATTCTCTACACTAAAAGTCTGACTTTTTCTTCCCTGTATTCTCCTGTAAAGAAGGGATGCAACCATAGAAAACCAAGCCTGAAAAAAGTGAATTTGCATTGGGAAGTCTGTTTATTTGGTGAGAAAGAAAAAACATTGTTTTATATACTCTATGTTTTGTCAAAATATTGATTTCCTCCAACAACCTGAGAAGTAAAGGAAGGTTGGGAACAACATTTGAAGGGTAGGAAAATTAAAGTTTGTTAAAAAGAAGAAACACAAAAAACTTTCTCTGTTTTGAGAAAAAACCTCAGTTGTTCCTCTGTTTTCGATTTTCAAAATTTGTTGCCTTCCTCCTCACCTGAGAATTTCCAGTAGTCACTAAACATCATGACAGGGGGTTTTATGAGAAAGGATCCTCTAAATTCCACCAAATTGCATGAACACCCAGAAGTGGTAGCCCTCTTTACTAGGGAAAATTGGATGCCTTTCTTTGAGAAAATTCATGGGTATGATGAGGAAGTGACAGAGGAATTTCTAATGTCTTTAAGACCCCATTCAAAAACCCATGCTACAGTAAGTTTTAGGGGTCTAACCATAGAGCTTACACTATAATTCATCATCAGAATCACAGGTCTTCTACTTGGGCTCCCTTGGAGCAAAGAAGAAAAACCACTAGGAAAGGTTGCTAAAAAGACCTTTTTCCAGCCTGATGAACATCCTGTAGAGGATAAAAACGAGATCAAAATGACAATTGTACCTTATCCATGGGGTTGGGTCAGCTATCAGATCATGAAATATATCTCCTATGAAGGAAGATACAGTATAGTCTATGGTTATCATTTCAAATTACTACATGAACTAAGATATGGAATGGACCTACCTGCATTTAGAAAACTCGGTCTGCCATATTTTCTCCTCCAATCTTTGATAGAGTGTGGCACCAAATTGAATGCAGGGGTTCCAGACCAGCTAGCCCACCATCGGCTCATCAAATTGCTGGTAGAGGATGTCCTCCACCCATACACAATCCCTATAGCCTAGGAAATTTTCAGGAACATGTCTAGAGAAGATGACATAAAAACTCTCACTGATGACCTTAGCCCATCTGGCAGTGAAGAGGAGGAGAAAAAAGAGGAAATTGAGAAGGAAATACATCAGGAAGCACAAAATGTTCAATTAGAAGAAGAAAAATAAGAAAAACAGAGAGAAGAGGAGAAACATGACACAACCACAGCTAAACCTAAAGCATAGAAGAAAACAGCATCAAAAGTAGAGAAAATGAAGAGGGCAAGAACTAAAAAGAAGAACCCCAATATAGCTCAGAAAATCACTGCCACAGGAAAGGCAAAAACTCAACAAGAAAATGAGAAAACACCACCAGAGATAGTAGAAACAAAATTAGAAACAACAGACATGGGAAAAACTATCGAGGATGAAGAAGAAAAACAGCAAGAAGAAGTATCTCCTTAGACACTAGCAAGAGAAGCAGCAGTTGTTCTCGCTGCACTTAGCACTCTAGCTAAACAAAAAGGGAAAAGAAAAATATAGACATCTATGTATTTCAAAGCTCGAAGGAGCACTAGAATCAAGGTGGGAAAGCCCCAGCCACCTTCGAAAGAACCCATTATCATTGAGGATGCACTTGCTGTAACAAAGGAGGAATCTCTCTCCAAAATCTCCATCACTTATGAGAGAGGGAGTCCTAAGACCTCCACCTGAAAGGAAAGAATCAAATCAATGGACTCTAAAGTAGTCGTACAATAGGCACAAACCTCTCTACAGGAGACATTGGCTAAGCTCAAAGAAACTGAAAAACTGGAAAAGAATGCAGAAGAATAGTCCCAAGAGGAAGCTAAGACAAAAGAAATACCAGAGCCTAGACCTCAACCTAACTTAGGCTCCTACTACAACCTTCTAGAAGGTGGGAAGATCATCCCACAAAAATTTGCAGCGCCTCTTTTCTTAGAACTGGGAAAGGAAAGAGTTAGGACCCACACCTAGATGCAGATTGCAAAATTCAAAGGGGTCGAAGACATAGGGCACATGGAAAACAAGTTGAGAGAGATGGGCATATAATTGAGCATGGTAAGGCATACAGAGAGCAGCAGAAGAGCTAAATTACAGGAAGAAAATGAATTTTTGAAAAAGTAGCTACAAGAAAGTGAACCTCAAGGAGCAAACGAGCTGTCAATTTTGGAAGGACAACAATAGAAAGAGGGACCCCAGGCAGACAGTGAGGCAGCAGAGAAATAGCAACAAGAAGAAGAACCATGGACAGATAGTGAGACACTGATGAAACAGTAGCAAGAAAAAGAATCCCAAGCAGAAATTGAAGTGCTTATTTTGAAAAGGTGGCTACAGGAAAAAGAAGCCTAGTTAGCCTACATGGCCAGCTAAGCAATGGAGACATTGCAGTGTAGGCATCTAGCCAAATCATATGCATTGTACCTCAAAGATCAGTGACTCCAATTCCAAATTAAGACACTGGCCCAGAGAGGCACAATACCATTTCAAGTTTATGGCCAATTTATGCATTTATGTGATCACAGCTCAGCTGAGGATAAAGCAAAGCTAGCAGAATTTTACCTACACAACATGGCACTTACTGACATGAATTTATGGGATCCGAATGCTACATTGGGAGACTTACAACTAATGGCTATGGCTTCGTGGATGAGCCATGAACAAAATAAAGCAGTGGAAATTTAGAAAATAATGGCAAAATAGCTACAAGAACCCTTGGCTCTCATCTATGCCCACCAACACCTTGCAGCTAATCCTCAAGTTCTCCCTGACTATGTTGATAAGCAAGCACAAGCTATTGCTCATTTCGAGGATATGGAGAGATTGTTTGGCGACGACTGCCTTCATGTCTATGTGAGAAGGTGGAATACATTGCCACACAGCCTAAGGATCAGGGAGTGTCACTCCCCAAACAGAATGAAGGAAGCCATGAGGAGAGTGCCCCTATATAAGCACTCAATGCAAAATTTGAAATCCAACTGGATTGGTCTTAAATTCAGTCCTCCATTATTGTTAGGACTATTGGAAGGAGTTAAGGAGGAGAAAGAATAGAAACAATGGGAAGAAGTGGATAGGAAAGTAGGTTTCCATGATAGAGAGGAAGACATCACATCAGAGGCTTGGGATGTCAGGGAATCTATCAAAGCCATTAAAGATGAAGAGTTAGATTAGTTGCTCAGAGGATGAGAAACCCATTCAGCAGGGGGGTGATGATGAGCCCCAGAAATGGGTAACTATATGGGCTCATTCTACCTTTTATTTCAACTTAATCCACCATTCTCATTAGTTTTTTGCATTTTTTTGAATATATTTATGCTAATAGAGTGAATTGGGTTAGTCACTTTGCCATGTAGTCTAATGAGTGTTTTATGCAGATTTTTTGGAAAATTTTGGACAAAGACAAGGAATTTATGAGCAAATGGCAGCTAAACTCGAGGAAAATAGGGAAGAGGACTTGTAGGGGGAGTGTCTCCTTCATTAATTACCCCTTTCCTCAAATCCTCCATCAGCAAATCAGAGCACAAAGACCCACATTGATGATTCCAAGGGGCAGCCGAGCAAGTTAAGTAGGACTGTTGTTTATCTTCAGTCGTAGGAAGCCGAGTTCCTTGATTTTAGGAGGACTATTGGAAGTCCCCATTTGTATAAATAAGAAGGCTTAAAGCCTCAGTAGATTAGCCAATTATTAGTATATTTTCACACTTTTGTGCAGTACATTGTTGAGCTTATTTTCGAGTTCCTTTCGAGAACAATTTATGTGATGTAACTGTTATTTTTTATAAATGAAGATGAAACGGTTTTTGAGCCAGCACTGATCTCTTTTAGAGGGCTGAAGCTCTTCAGTTAGGGCCCAACCCAAGCTACCCAACACCTCCTTTGTGTACTTATATGTTTTTGCTTCCATTCATGAGTTAATTTCTGTTGCATAGATTCATTTTACTTTGTTAGATTAGGTTGCTTTTGATGGTTAGAATAGTTGTTTTTGTTTCAGTTTCTCAAGTAGGTTGCTGCAGTGACCAAATAAGATTCAAAAAGGCCATAGCAGGCCCTAATCTCCTTTCTTCCTTCCTGCGACTATGATTTGAGGTCAAGGCACTACTGCTACAACCAAAAACACAGTTTTTGCTCTTCCACGCAACTGCTAGTGTGATAACTTGATTTGGAAAAGTTGATATTGGATCAGATTCACTTTCTTAGATCATTTCCTATTCTATTTCCATATTTCTCTCACATGCTTTCCTGTTCATAAGGTATTTTTCAGCATTTTTTTGTTTGTAGGTCAGAAATTAGGTCAAACTAGACAAAACTATGTTTTTAGTTCTTTCTTTAGTCAAGTTTTGATAAGTAAATGTGTATATCTTTTGTAGGATATCTCAGCCCACCATACATCCATAGCACAGCCAGCACCAGCTCACCTCTCATAGATTTCCCAACTCATTCGCAACATTTCGCCCATCTGCCCTAATTTCTGCGTTTTTTCCATAAAGTTGCTTTCTTGCCATTTGAACAAATCCAACCATCACGTTCATCCCTGATCTTCCTTAACATGTTATAGACACCTCAACACCTTCATCCAACCTTCATTCCCCCTTTCCCATCATTCTTCCACCTTTAAAACTCTAAAAACAACTTTCGGCCTCCTCCTGTAGATCCTCTTGTAGAACCTCCTTTAAATCCCCTACAGCTTCCTGTAGAATTTCCTGTGAGTGATTTTTCGAAATTTGATCGCTATGAAAGTCTCCAGAAGGGTACTAGGGGTATCTTAGGACCTCTCTGCACCTTCTTCTACCTCTGTAACAACCAACTCCATCTTCCTTTGCCACCAATCCTCTGCACAGTCACAACCAGTTAAATCATGAGCATAATAATTCCAAACGAAAACACTCAAAAGTACAAAAAGACAATTTCTTCTCATTTATTTTTAAAAGTAGCTTGAATAAATGCAATTTACCTTTTCAGTAGTCAATGGCACTCATTTCATTAGTTTCCATCTCTTTTCTTGCAAAAGTAGGGTTAGTGGGTAAATTAGGGTTTGCGTTTCATTCCAGTTTTCATTCTCTTTTTGCACCTAGAATAGCCTCTGTAGAGTTAGCTTTCTTCCATCACAGTTAAAAGCTTCTTCTGAGAACTCATAAAAGTTGGTTTAAGCTCCTAGTGAACTTGCACCAGCTGATCAAGTGACAGCCTACAGTAAGAGCTAGTAGTACTTATGCATATAACATCGTCGCTTCCAAGTTTGTTATGAACTACCGGGTTGATAAAAGTAAAGAAGGAAGCCCCAGGAGTTGCAACATTATTGCTGCAATACTAAATCCAGCCAATGTCTGAAGTAAAATATTTGACGACGATAATAAAATTTCACCAAATAATCTACAACATAAAAAATCACTAGTTAGTGTAAAGAATATTTATCATAAATATTCCATTCTTATTTTACACATTAATTAACACAAAAAAAGGAAACAAAATCAACCTTTAAGGATAATATGTGATGAAAGATATTACATACCTTAGGATCTATTTCATACAAGTGTTTGAAAAAACATTCAAACACCTTAAGCTTACCAACAATAATGTAGCGGAGCGAAGATTTTGTCTTGAGCCTTTCATAAAGTGGTGTCATTTCCTTTTGTAGAAAAGGTTCATCGTGATTATTATCATCATTGTCCTCATCCTGATTATTAATTAGTCGAGTGAAGAAGCTTTGGATCAATTCATTTGTATGATCATCTTGAACTATGCTATTATTTGCATCTTCTTCCATAAGATCATTAACTTGATCTTCAATATTTGCTCCATGTTCCTTAGTTTGTAGAACATCATTTCTACTACTACTTGGGGCATTTTTACTTTATAATTACAAACAATCATGCAAAATTAGTATGCATAACAAATATTATAACAATATAAAATTTTACAAATAAAATTAATATATCTTACAATAAATAATGAATATATAACCTATCAAGGGACGATATTCCTTCTGTCCCCCTTTATTGTGCCCATGTATTTTACAATGTCTCTTAGTTATTTCTTTTAAAACTATTAATGACATAAGCCCTACATATCAGTGCAAGGGAAATAACATCTCCCATCATCCTCTTGATTTTTCCCCTACTAATGTTTGTTGACATTCTTCCCCACAATAAATTATGTGATGATTACGTTATATAAATGAGTAGGCTACTAGTCTATATTATATTTTGTAATGAAATAGTATTATATATATATATTATATATTATATTATATATATATATATAGATATATAGATTTGTTTTTGACTCAAAAAGAATAACTTATATCCTCTTAGAACCATTGTAGTTATAGTGAAAATGTCTCAACGTCTCTTAAAAGAAACATATTTATAAATTTACTTACCATTCGAATTCTGATCATTGTTGATCAAGTCAAAATTGACTACTCAAAGAGTGATGCATTGTTCCATTAATACCTCAACGGATAGGAAAAAAGGATTCTCTTTGTTATTGCAACGATCGTGAGATACCGTCTCCCTTATGACGATATGGAAAGCACTGTCATAATTATGACAATGTGAAGATATGTCATCGGAATATTGATGAATTCGGGATGATTAATTTTTTTTTTACATTAGTCATTATACTTTTCGATGATATGACCAATTTTAGCCATACCATCGTATTATTTCATCCAAAATTATTACTATATATAGTAGTGCAAGCATATATCACATCTAGTGATACAAGGATCTAAGGGTTAATGAGGTTAAGACCATAGTGGAAACATGGATGGGTGCTTGTTTGGACACCTTTCCGAGGTATGGTTGCATCTAGGATCTAGGTATTTGAATGTGGATGAGGGTGCATACACCCACGAAGGCCTAAATGGGTGTTAAGTCGGATTGGCCTTAAACAAGTGATGGATCTAGGGATTCGAGATTCGTGGGTCAAGAGGCCACACACCCCTATGGAGGCCTGGATGACCATTGGAATAGATTAACTTGGAGTAGGACTTAGATCCATAGAATTGAGGGTTTAAAAGGGTTTAAAATATGATATATCATTGAAAGATTACATTTGCTGTGGACTCGATATAACATAAAATGATACAAAACATGATTGGGAAGGACCTTGTAGGTCTCGAATTTGAGTTAATATGGCAGTGACATAGGGACCTAACAAGGACCACATGGATGCCATGTACGAACCCAATGATGATGTGGTATCCATATAATGTTGTTGTAGCAATATCATGTGACCCTTTCATGGACCACATGGATGTCAAATGGTAGCTCAATGTTGACATAGACCTTGTGTAATTTTCATGTAACAATGTCATGCGGGCTAGATTAGTACCACATGGATGCCATATGGTAGCTCGATGCTGACGTGGTCTAATATGATTGGTTAAACTTCAAAGAGGCATAACTCTCAATATAGGAGTTAAATTGAGATAAAATTTATATCTTCATAAATTTTTCAACGAGTTGAACATGACGGTGGTATTTGTTTTAAGTTTTTACAATGTTGGAAAAGAGGATTTTGTAACACCATATTCATCCTTATAGATTAGGTCAAATAAACAGGTAACACCTCCCACAACTTGAGATAGTAAAAGGGGTTGGGAATGAGTGTTATAGACATCTTCTTGTATGGTTGCAGTCTCACAAAGACCCAATCCCCTACTTCAAATCCATTTCCTTGCAATGTTGAGAAGCTCTTGTTGGTGTTGTATGTGGTCCCTTACTACTTGAAACTTTATAGTCCCTTTCAAGGGTGATGTGATGGATGGAGGATTACATCCATAAACTACCATAAGTGGTGAATTTTTTGATGAGGTATGGAATGATGTGTTGTAAGACCATTCCACCAAGAGAAACCATTTGAAATATTATGTATATTTATATACAAAGCAATGCAAATATCCTTCTAAATATTTATTCACAATCTTAGTTTTCCCATAATATTGAGAATGGTAAGATGAGATATGAGCCAATTGAGTACCGACACAAGAAAATAATTCACTCAAAAATTTTCTAGTGAAAATTGGATCTCTTTCACTTACAGTAATATTTTCTATTCCATGTACCTTTTGGACTAGTTCCATGAATTCTTCTACCACAGTAATTGATTTAAGAGGATGCAAAAGAGAGAAAATTGGGCATACATTTTCATTCAATCTACCACTACCATGATGCCGCTCTTTCCTTCATATTTTGGTAAACCTATAATAAAATCCATTGAAATTTCTTCCTAATGCTAGTTTGGTATGGCTAATGGCTAAAGGAGCCTTGGTGTCTTGATAGTATCTCTTTTATTTTGTTAGCATACCACATATTCAACCACAAGAATTTGCACATCTACTTTAATACCTTCCCAAATAAAATATTTCTTGATGCTATGGTATGCCTTCAAGAACCATGAATGTCCTCCTATTGGAGAAGCGTGTAATTCTAAAAGGACTTTTTTTAGATGAAAATTCTTATATAAGTATAAGAAATCTTGATACCATAACAAATCATTTTTCCACATAATTTTTTTCACAGCATCAGGTTCATCCTATAACTATTGAGTGATATTTTGTATATTCTCATTTCTTTTCATTTTTTTGATGAATTTCAAAAATTCACTCGCATAACCCTCAAATCTCTAGTTGACTAGGTCAGGAATGTGGGTACTATGCTTAAATTAAAGCCTATAATATGACTTCGAACTAAAACAATAGAAAATAAACCATTAAACTTCCAATATTTACAATGTGTTAATGATCTAGGTGAATATTGGTGGCCACCTGCCTATTCCACTTGGGCCCCGACATTGTTTCTTTCATTTTTTTAGTTTCCTTATTTGTAGCACAATTTACTAGTTTTGGCAGTATTTCGGGTCCTGAACTTCTGGAGTCGTTTTGAGGCACTAAATGACAATTTTAGGAAAATGGGACCCAACATGGGTCATTGACCCATGTTGGCCACTCAAAAGTTGTATTCCTAAGATAGATGTTTCTAACAAGGTATTGTAGGCGTTAAACAGAGATCGTATGCCAAATTTACGACCCCAGGAAGCTGATGTACCAATTTACCCAAACGGGGCCCACAGTTTGGCACTTCATCTCCCAGGGTTAGGTTTTTGAATGTTGGGTTTTCCATTGTTTCTCAATAATAAATAGGCCTTTGGGCCTCATTGTAAAACAATTCAAAAGCATGTATCCACCACATCTCTTTTGAGAGATAAGCTATCATCGCCTGAGCTAGTCTTATTTCCATTCTGTTTGTAAGCATATTTCAGTATTTGATATTAATGAAATGAAGTGTTATTTCTATTGCATCTCTATATTTATGGTTATATCTGTAATTTTTTGTGTTCCTGTGTAAATCATGATCAGTGGTATTAGAACGGTATGCTCTTTCTCTATTTTTTTCATGTCCCCAACGATGTCGAGATATAAGGAGTTAGGACTCAATCTGGTTGAACTTCGCAAGATTAGCCTAACAAACCCTGACGACTTCCCATGGGGTAAGAAAAGGAAGATGGGGGAGCAGGATATCATATCAAAATATTTCTCGAGGAGGCCCTCGAGAAACAAAGGAACATGGTGATGGATAACTTTTCCCAAATCCTTCAATGGTTGCCCACCGGAGGCGCACCCACATCCAGCGGCCACTCCAGAGGATCCACTCCTTTTAAGGTACATGTAAACTTTGACATTCCCATATTTGAGGGCCAAATAGATGCAAACACCATAGATAAATTGTTAAATCGTCTAGAAGGATATTTTTCTGTTCATAATTTGTCCAGTCGGGAAAAGATTACATTTTCTCTTCTCAAAGACACCCCCCATGTCAAGGACTAGTGGGAAACCTACCATGAGTAGAAGGATGAAAGTTCACCCTCACTTTTTTCAGTCTTACCCACTTGGAATTCATTATGGGATGCCATCAAGGAGCAGTGCTACGCTATCTGAAGCTATGAGGATAAATACATAAAGTGGACCATGTTGTGGAAGGGAAGGGACCAAGATATGCTAGAGTTTACCAATTTTTTTCATGCCCTTCACACGAAGTTGGGTATCAAGGATTTCAAGAAACATTTGGTACTCAAGTACTATGACTACCTATATTGGTACATCCAGCATGAGATGGAGTTCCTGGACATCTCCTCGCTTGGCGCGACGTACCAATACACCGTCAAGATCGAGCAGAAGTTTAAACAGAAGAAACAAGACTTTGGATCTATGAATCTGAAGCAAGGGAAAGGTGCCCCCAAACTGCAGAATACAGGACAAAGCTAAGTCAGGGTAGATTAGGACAACCCACAAAAGCCACAAGAAAAGAAAAACACCACGAAGCCGAAGGAGGACACGAGAAAGTGGTGTGAGTTCCATAATAGCTCCACTCACAACATAAGTGAGTGTCAGGCCAAACAGTCACTAGTGGCCAAGCTGAAGGCTTCTAAAACAAATTCATGTACCAACTCTAGTGCAAAACCCGACAAGGGGAATGACAAAGGGAAGTATATTATCGACACAGATCCCAACGCCATTATTTCCACCACGAAGATCTAGAAGGAGGAACTCGAAGATCTAGAGGATGACGAGCGCCTCTTCCACTCCCGGATGTGGGTAAAGGGTTCCCCGCTATAGTTCATTGTCAACAGTGAGATCCAAAAGAACATCATCTTAGCAAAGGTCGTGAAGCATCTGGTATTACCGACCACAACACACCCACAACCCTACACCATTGGGTGGCTTCACCAAGGATGGTATCTTTGCATAAGCCAACAATGTCACCTTCCATACAACATCAAACCCTTCACGGATGAGGTATTATGTGACCTTACTCCCCTTGATGTTTGTGATGTATTATTAGGCCAACCATAATTGTGGAAGCGACATGTGTGTATATGATGTTGGGTTTTGTCATATTCTTTCCATGACTAGCCCTAGTAGTTAAGCCGGAAATTATAGGGGGTCGAAGCCTCTCCTTCATTGCATCGGGCACAGCGAGGGGGTCATAGGGGTGGAGGTAGCTCCCCCTATTGAGGGGTTTGAGGAGGACGACAGACCCATCCACGGGGTCTAGGGAAACACCTCAGCGAAAAATTTTTTGCACCATATATTAGGTGGGTGGACCTACATATGGTTTTGTGCATGGATTTCGCAAATGGTTTTGGGTGTGATGGTTTTTGGTCCAGGGTATTTTGTAGATCCAGTCAAGGGAAATATGGTTATGTTCTAATCTAAGTTTAATGGATTGGGGTTTATGGATGCTTTGACATGTATATATATATGTATTGTAACATTGAAAGGAACATAATGAAAAATCAATCTAGTAGTCCCGGTTCTGGGATCTAGGGGAAATCTTTGTGTATATTTGTTTTATGTGTTATGCTCTCACCATTGTTCATTTTCTATTTTTAGAATTAGTATGCAAGTAATTTTTGTACGGGGTTAAAACCTACATATGAGTCAAGGCCTCATGTTGTTATTATAACCTTACGAAATAAGTTGTACGGGATATTGGAGGTAGCAACACCTACCGCCATATCTTTGGTTACTGAAAAAAAAATGCAGTGAGCTCATTTCCAAAACCAGGAAATTTTTTTCCTTGATGATACGCCCTTAGGGAAAGAAGATGACAGTGGCCATGACCTTCAAATAGGGCCCTTCCGCATGACAACAACATATGGACAAGGTCGTGGAGGAGTACGAGGACATCTTCACCTCTCCTGCAGGGGTGCCTCTACACTGTTAGGTCAAGCTCTCCATCAATCTGACCCCGGGTGCATCATTGCCCAATAGACCAATCTATCAGCTCTCTATTATGGAGAATGATGAAATTAAGAGGCAGATTTAGGAGCTGTTGCAGAAAGGTCACATCTGGCCAAGTTCATCACCCTGTGGGAGCTCGATCGTGTTGGTACAGAAGAAGGATGTGACTTGGAGACTCTGTATTGACTATCAGGCTCTAAACAGGATCACTGTCCGTAATAGGTACCTGATCCTGCGGATTGATGACCTTCCGAACCAACTCAAGGGGGGGAATATTTCAGCAAGATTGACTTGAAGTCCAAATATCACTCGGTACCAATCGAACCCTCTGATGTGTGGAATACTTCATTCAAAGACAAGGAAGGCCTTTTTGACTGGTTGGTTATGCCTTTCGGGTTGATGAATGCTCCTGCAACCTTCATGAGCATGATGGATGGCAGCTTGCAGCCATTCACCAACTCATTTGTAGTGTTATTCTTGGATTATATCTTGGTCTTCAGCGAGAGCTGGGAAGAACACCTCCCACCACATCTAACAGGTTTTCCAAACATTGTGACAACACAAGTTGTGTGCCAATTTGGAGAAATTCAGTTTTGGCATGACCTAGGTTCAGTATCTGGGATACATTATTTATGAACGGGGGGTGCATGTGGATCTAGCCAAGCTCCAAGTCCTTCAGGATTGGCCAACCCCAACCACTCTAATAGAGCTCCACTTATTTCTAGGTCTTGCCAATTTCTAGTACAAGTTTGTGTTGGGATTCTCTCATATCACTTGGCCCTTAAGTCAAGTCACAAATGGAGGAGAAAAAGAAAAATTATTTTGGTATGAATATCAACAGAAGGAAATCGTAGAGTTGAAAACATCGGCTCTGCTCTACACTAGTGCTCACATTACCAAGCTTGCAACAACCATTTGAGATCGAGACAGATGCCTCTAACTATGCTATTGGGGATTCCTTACTCAACAAGGGCATCCAGTGGCATATCACAGTGGGACACTTTCAGATGCAGTTCAGAAGTATCCCACTTATGGAAAATAGATGTATTCCATTGTTCAGGCATGTTGACAATGGAAGCAATACATTTTGGGGAATTAAACGGTCATCCACATAGACCACTGACCCCTACAATTCATATAGGTGCAATGTAAGTTGCAGAATGATCACCATCAGAAGTGGTCAACATACCTAAAACAGTTCCATTTGAATATCAAATACAATAATGGAAGCACCAATAATGTTGCATACTACCTCAGCCAACCACCGATAATGGCATTAACTATCATGATCAACTCTTGTGGGCGTGAGACTTCTTGTTGGCCACTTCTCTACAAAAGTGAACTAGAATTTGGCCACACATATCAGACACTCTTGGAGGGTCAGTAAGTTCCATATTTTCACCTCCAGGATGCACTATTATGCCACCTGGGAAATCTTTGTGTTCCTTCAAGTGAGCGTGCCATTGTGATTTGGGAAGCGCACCACTGTCAGGTCGTTGGGAATTTCAACGTTGAGAAAATAATGGCAATACTATAGAAGTATTTATATTGGTTGAATCTTCGATGGGATGTCAGGAAGTACATCAGATCCTGCACTGTCTATGCCACTACCAAACTGACCATCAAGAAGCAAGGCCTCTATTCTCTGTTTCCTACCCCTAGTCGACCTTGGGAATCCATCTCCATGGATTACATATCGGACCTTCCTTCTACTAAGCATGGCAATGATTTTGTTTGTGGTCATCGATATATTCTCAAAGATGGCCATTATGGCAGCCTGCAATAAGAATCTCACAACAGAAACCACTGCTAAGCTCTTCTTTGTACAAGTGTGGGTACACTATGGGATCCCACAGTCTATCATCTCAGATCAAGACAATAGGTTCCTCAGTACATTTTGGTCTAGTCTCTAGTCGATGCTAGACACCCAGCCCGCTAATTCCACAGCTTTCCATCCCCAAACTAATGTCCAGACAGAGGTCGTCAACAAGATGATCGTACACATTCTGCACATGTACAAATCAAAGCATCCACGTACATGAGATGAGAGCCTCCCCTATGTCCAACACAGCTATAACCGAGCTCTCCACAGCTCAACCGGCCACGGCCCTTTTAAGGTGGGTTTGGGATTCCAACCTCTATGTCCCATTGGTGTGGCCATACCATTTGCAACTACTCAAGAAGATTCGACTCATGTCCAGTATGAAGCCGACAAGGAAAGAAACTCCATTGAGCACATCCAACACATCGCTAGTAGGTTCATGACATTCGGGTGCCACACAAGTTTCAGGTGGGCGACAAAGTCTAGTTGCATTTGTAGAAAGAACGCCTTACCAGAGCCTATCGGAAAATCAGACCACTTTGATATGGTCTTTACACCATTATAAAGGTTATGGGAGAAAATTAATTTGAGCTCAGCATTCCCCCATTCCTTGGCCTACACCCAATGTTCAATGTGGACCACCTTCGACCATACTTCCCACCATTTTTGGACACATTAGACATTGCATAACAATGTGCACCTACAAAGTTAAATCCAGACTGCATGGAACAAGCCACAACTGATCGGATCATGGACACATAGATCAAGAACACCCGACAGCAAAGGATCCAACTATATCAAATTTTCAAAGCAAGCCAACTTCTTCACCCAGGCAAGCGGTTGACCAGCGACCAAGTTTAGCAAAAGTTTCCTTATCTCATGGAGGAACTCAATGCAATGGGTTTGCTTCGTAACGGGGAGGAATGATCAAGGTGGATATTGGTGGCCACCCACCTGTTCCACTTTGGCCCCCACATTGTTTCTTTCAGTATTTTAGTTTCCTTATTTATAGCAAAATTTACTATTTTTGGCAGTTTTTCAAGTCCTGAACCTCCAGAGCCATTTTGAAGCCCTAAACAACATTCTTTTTGGGAAAATAGGGGCCAATGAGGATTGTAAATTGATGATTTCCACTCAAAAGTTGTATTCCTCAGATAGATCTTTCTAACGAGGTATTGTACACGTCAAACGGAGATTATATGCCAAAGTTAAGACCCCCATAAGTTGATGCACCAATTTACCCAAATGGGGCCCATAGTTTGGCACTTCATATCCTAGGGTTAGGTTTTTAGATGTTTAGAGTTTTATAGCAGAAATATAGAGTGAGTGGGAGAGGTCGAGGTTTAATAGCATGCTCTAGCAAGAATGTTACGGGTTTTGATTAAGGTTTTATGGAGGAATTAGTGACAATGGAAATGAAATCGAACAAGCACCACGGTTTTATGACAAAAATCTGAAGTGACTGAGAGTGTTTGAAGTTCAATAACATGCTCTACTATGAATGCTAGATACGAGTTTTAATTTGGGTTTTATGGTGGAAATTGTAAGAGTGGAAATGCAAATGAACAAACACCTGTTATAATATAAATAATATATATTGTTATTTTATTTTTATAACTATAATTTTAAATAATTTCACTTATTTATTTATAAATCTAGACCTCTTGGTATATAAGGATATAAAGGATAAAACTACAAATAATGAGCCTATTTAAACCATAATGTCAATAATAATATAACAATAACAATGAAATGGTCCAAGATTTAGGGGTTTAACATGAATTTCCCCTTCAAATAAGTTTTGCCCTTAATTAATGACAAGATGAGGATTACTTTATATGAAAAAATCATATTCCCAAGTGGGATATTCTACTGGCAGGTTCTTCCATTTTATGAGATACTTAATAGTTGCTTAGTTTTGTAGTTTCCAAATCCATGTTTCAAGGATTTCATTAAGATATTGAATGTCAAACTTTAATGAAGTGTCTTGAAATGGGATTTTGTCATAGATGACCTTGTTTAAACAATAAACATGGAATACTATATGTACATGTGAATATTGAGGCAACTGGAATATGTAGGTCATAATGCCAATCCTTTGCAATACCATATAGAGGCTCTAGTACTTGCATTGTAATTAATTTTCCTATTTTTGTTTCCGAAGGGACATATATTTAAATGGTTACAACCTCAAAATAACCCAATCCCCAAATTTAAAGTGTACTCTTTCATTGTGATGTTGATCTATGTTTTTGTTTCATCATGTCTTGTGTTATAACCAAGTTGTCCTTCAATAGTTGGAGAACCTCTTTTTGGTGCTTGGTGTAATACTCCATTACTTGAACCTTAGGTTTCCATATCAAGGGTGTTGTCAAATGTTTCCATGATATGGTGATTATCAATGAAGTCATGAGCAAGTTGAGTAAACAAATAAGAAAACAAGCTAGTTCAAGTGAAAATTGCATATATACCACTTGATATAATCTCAAGGGTTCCATGAAGCTTCTAAATTATATCTATGAATGTTGTGGCTACTATTCGTGCTTTAAAAGGGGAAGAAAGTACACATAATTGGGAATACCTTGTGGGTATATGCAGCACCACAACGATGGCATTTTTATGTTCAAACTTTGGTAAACCTATGATAAATTCCATTGGGACCCCTTCCTAACGGTAACTTGGTGTGGTAAATGATTCTAAAAGACTTGGTGTCTTAATTATCTCTATTTTTTTCCTATTGGAAAACCAAATATTCTGCCACAAACTTTTAAACATCTTTTGGAAGGGCTTATCGACCTTGTCGACTAAACCTGACAATCAAAATTACTTAACTTTGTAAGTTGCAATGTAATTCAGTCAAATTTTTAAGGTAGAATGTAATTCAATCAACATTTATTAATTTTTTTATAAAATACTATATATACATACTCTACATTCCCATAAGAAAATGAGAAAACTGCCGCAAACACTAAATCCAAGTTTTATTACATGGGAAATAATATGCTTATGCTTTTCCCAAGAATCCATCAATATTCCAAACAAAGAACATTCTTGGAGAATTATCATAAAAATTAATTGTTTTATTTCTTATTTATCTACTGAATCTAAAAACATTGTTTCAAATTACTCTTCACCATGTCCATTTTTGGAACATCACGTGATTAATGTCTACTTTTGAGGATTGACTCTTTCTAGGTTGTCTATTCTGATAAAAACATCACACGTTAGATCAACAAACCCTAAAGTTACGTCTCGTTTATCATACATTCATTATGTGAAACAATTGTAAAGTGTTATATATACTTCCAAATTTGGCATAAATGATAATATGATTGTTAATGTTTTATTAATAAATGACATTATTTTATAATAAATGTTAGTTAATTTTGTTAGTAGGGTTCAGATGTGTTTAATTTGATTTGAATTATTAATGGAACCAATTGTTAATTCTGGGATTCCAATAAGGAATATTAGGATAAGGGAGATAACAAAATTCTTAATGTTAAATCTTTCCATAGAGATTAATCTTTAATTCCACTTCATTCTTGTGTTGGTGTTTCAATATTACGATAATAGAAAATTTTAGGATTCAAGGCAACCATGCGATGATGATTGGTATGTTGTTTCTTCTATTAGTTGTTAGGATTTTTGCTTCTATGATCACATCTTGCTAGCCACATTATTATTTCTATCTCTAATCATCCTCTACAGTAGAGAAAGAGGAGGGAATATATCCAAATAATGATGATAATGAAGAAATATTGTCTCCTACAATACATAACTTATGATCCCCAACATGGTTAATTATTTTTATGTTGGTTAGGGTGGAAGGTTTATCAAGCCCTTGTGATTTGTGGCCCTTTTATATAATATTGGATAGATGTTAGCCTAAGTGTCCCTAGACAATCAAAAAGCCCAAGACCATATTTTTATGGGTTGTGTTTATTAACTTGATGAGGATTTGTCACGATCCACTTCCAGTGAGATCTAGATCTAGATATTTTATATCTATAAGGTCAAATTGAACCCATGAACTCTAAATGGAAAATTAAGTTTCTTTGATGATGGGTAATTGACCAATTGATCTAAATCTCGATGGGGATAGTAAATACATACAATGATAAGGATAGTAAAAAATAATAAATAATTTCATCTCCTTGACATTTATATTATAACTTTTTTGTATTCTTTGTGTGATTCATATTTGAGTCCTAGAACCCTCCCATATCATCAATGCATGCATCTATTATAACCATGTCAAATTTTAGTGCATATGAGCATAGACTGAATAAATTTCAACATTGGCCCCATTCACAGCCCCATCTATGTGAGGTCAATTAATTAAAGCATAATTTCCATAGATTGCTAAATGTTAAGTGGATTGAAAATTTACCTAACCTTGAGAGCATTGAGAGAATCAAACCAATGAAATCTCAATGGAAAATTAAGGTGCTTTGGTGATGGGTACTCATCCAATTGTGATAACCA
>APFE030788572.1:130134-164634 GCA_000404065.3 Pinus taeda
AGTATGCAGGTTATGGGTTGCTTGATCTAAGCGAAGGGAGGCATCTCCACAAGTTGATGGAGAACAAGATATAAGGATAGAATCGGATCAAATGGTTTGAAATGAACTATCTCTATATGATTGATTGTGTTTATTCTAGATCTGTATACTGACGCATGTAATGATCTGAACTGGGTATAACTTAAGTTTGAAATCGCTGCAAGTCATGTTTGAATATTTAAAGATCTATATGCGGGTTGACTTTGGTAAAAGCGCGTATGTACGCGGGTTTGGTTTGTCTAAGTAGCGTATGCACTTTAATGCATGATTTTGATGATACAGTTGGTTCTGAATAGTGTTGTAGAGTTCAGGGTTCTGCTCTGTGTTCTGGTGACAGCGTTTTGTTGACAGGGTTAAGTGATTCAGTATTGGGTGATTCAGAGATTGATAATGCTAGTGTTGATTGATTGTGTGCTTCAATGATATTGATGGGTCCAGTATGAAAATTGGATGAATCGTGGGCTTCAAATTATAGAGTTGTGCTTCAGTGTGTCCAGTCTGAAAATTTATGAAACGTGGTACCTGGAGAAGAGAAGATTGTAGGTCAGCACCTACGTACTAGTATCTTAGCTAGTACAAGAACTATGGGGGTTGTAGCTCCCTTCCAAGAGAAGCTGGAGAACGAGAGAGGGTTGTAGCTCTCGGCAGGTTGCAGCCTACGTACTGGTAAAGGACTGGACCAGTACATTGTAAAAGAAGTTTCTTATTAAAGGAAGATAGAAACAAATTTGCAGCAGGTGGTTTCACCCACATTGGGTTTCCACCTTATATCATGGTGTTCATGTGTGCTTCTGTGTGTGATGATCTGTTCTGTTTATTGCTTCTGTTTACTGTTCATATGGTCAATGAAGTTCTGATGCATTATCTAAAGATCAACATGTAATGGATTATCTGACTCATAAATAATCTGGATATACGCTAGTTTCTTTAGACACAGTCGCGTATACACGCGGATATCATTAACTGAAGTAGCGTATATGAATCTGAGTAAGAAAATGAAAAAGTTTTACATCTGATAATACTGATTCACCCCCCTCTCAGTATTATTTCGAACACCCTTCCCACTCACTCACATCATTCTCAATTCCCCAATACCCAATTTATCTACTATAAAGTATTTGAAAGTAACATAGTAAGAATCAAGCAATCTACAAACTAAGAATTTTTTTTTAAGGTAAATGAAAGAGGAAAAATCAATTGAAAACATACAAACACATACCTCATAGATTTCAAAATTTTTATATCATTAGTATTATTCTTCATCCAAGTCAACATTTGTATCATTTTGTTTAGAATTTATGTTGATTAAAGGATTGGCCATATCAACATCATCATCAATGTCATCATTTCCAATCATATCATCATCGTTACCATCATTAGGAACATAGTCTACTATCTTTTTTTTACTTCTTCAAGTTATTTAATTGACACTACATTGTTGGTATAATCTTCATCCAGAACATTGTCTTGATTAACATCTTCTTGAACTTCTTTGATATCTTCATCTGATACATGAAGTAAATGTTCCTCTACATCATATTCTTCTTCCATATCATCTTCTTTCGCTACAATATACTCTACCATCCTTCCTCGTAGATCATGTCTAACAACATATGACCAACCCCCTCTACTTGGAACATTTGAGTAAAAGACATATTTACATTAGCTTGGAAGAACATAGTGATTTGGTATTGGCTCAAATGACCTTGTATTAACCATGGTAAATACATTATCATGTTGAATAACAATGCTCTCAGGATCACATTCATTCATTTGTAGCCTATACCATTTTACGTCTAATAGAACCAAATTGAAGGATTTAAAGTCACAGTCAAGTATGTCATCCAAATACCCATAGTATCAATTTTTAGAAACTTGTGGATGTGTTTCACGTCTAGAGGAAAACTTAGTGACCTAGAATATTGGAGTTATCCCACAATCAAAAGTTTTCCTCTTTTCATCCAACTTTTTGATGCAAACTTTTCGACCATTGAACCACATAAACTTGTGGTGTTTCAACTGTAATATGCTAAAGACATAATAAAAAATTGCATTGTCAATTAATAAAAATATTTATATAAATTGAAAAGTATCCACAAAAAAAAAACCACATACATTCACATTAATAATTTATATGGTGAAAATGTTTGCTTTCCTATTTAGCTTTCAAACCATGTACCAAAGCAATTTCCCTTTGTGTAAGATTTGTATCTCCTTTATGATGAGCTTCTATAACAAATGTATACACCCCTTCTCATGATAACCTACCATAATGCTATATACATCTTTCAATCCATTCCTTAATCCAGTCAAGATTGTTTGCAATGTACATATGTAGTACATCCCACTCTCAGCCAACTTTAGCAAAAAATCATAATTCACCAATAAATATTAGTTACCATGGTCAATATTAATAATTGATGAAAGAACAAAAATTTAATAACTATGATATAAACAAAAATTAAAATTTATATGTATTATAAATAATCTCCACATTAAATATTTAATTACCTCTCACTTGGATTATTCTACCTTTCCCAATAGGTGATCCCGTTCAAATTTTATGATGAAGTTCACATCCCAAATGTGATCCAAATGCATATTTTATGCTAATTGAGGAATATAGTAACTAATATACACCATGGATTGATAAACCATATATCCCTCCACCATAGAACCATAAAGGTTTGCTCTTTGTCTATAACCAAAGCCTTTAATGATTTCAAGTGGCTCCACCATCCACATTGACCTTGTGTTTAGAGGTCCACACAATTAAATCTCCTCAACTTTGTGTATGAGGTATTGTTCTTGTGAATTGAAAAATTCCAAAAGTGGATACTTTTTCATTTCACACATTAGCCAGGGAATTGATCTCTTCTAATAATTTATATCTTCTTTATGGATTTGTTTGAATGCAACCAACTGTAAATGATGCAACCAAATAACATGTTTCAACAAAACATAATATATTATATTACAAGTAAAACACATGTCATTAAGTTAAACAACAAATGGAAAAGACATTTTGCATATAAATCACTACGTACCTCATGTATTTTCCAAGATCATATATAATTTATTTGACATTGTTGTCAAAGTCACTTGGGAGAGATAGAGGTAGAACATACTATAACAATAAAAATGAATTATTATTTGTTTAATCCAAAGTAAATGAAAAAAACTATGAATACATATACTAATATAGAAATATATATATAAATAATAATTGCCTTAATGGAGGTATGCCAATCATGTGTTTTTACCCCACAAAATTCACCTTTCTTTGTTATGTTGAAAAGTGCAACAAGAAATGTTAAAAATAGAAGATGCTAAAAATAGAACTGCTATAAATAGTCGAGCTATAAATAGCAATTCAGCCATTGGAGATCTTAGCTACAATGGGTGAAAAGTGAAAGTGCTAAAAATAGCTTTTCTAAAAATAGCATTTCGGGATCCCTTCTTATTTTAGTCAGTCCCTGGACTAAAAATAGGAAGTAAAATTCGAATTTGATCAACAGCAATTTGGAAATTAATTAATTAATTCATCTTGAGTTAATTAGTTAAGGAAAATCAAACTTGAAGTCTATGTGAGGACATGCAATAGTTCCTCCATGAATTGAGGAATTTAACCTTCAGTTAAAGAGATAAGGATGAGTTGTAATATTGAGTTGTAATGAGTTGACTTAGTTTAACTTAGTCAAGTCCAGTTAGATTAATTTAACAGTTTGTTAAATTAATGAGTGTTCGGTTAGTTAATGCTTGCATGCATGTAACTACTGTAGTTCAGATAACTAAGTATTCACTCATGGATAACTCATGCATGTCAGTTCAGTCAGAGACCCAGTTGAGATCAGATGGAGGGACAATATACTATCAATTGCTAGGATATTCCTTGGTGAATATTCCTTGCATGCAGAAGGAATATTATTCCTTATGGATTGCGCAGTTGGACCTAAGGTTACAGTGAGTGTGATGAGGCCAATTCACACATGTGATATCATTGTACCCCAATCAAAATTGCACAAGGAAATAGGAGGCTTGGAGGGCTTGAGGAATATATATTCTATGTCTATTGAGTCTGTGAGCTGTATTGTTTGATTACAGAGAGACCAAGATAGCTTGAGAGCGGATTCTTTTTGTAACTTGAACAAGATTTCCACTTGTATGATAATACGGAGTTGGCGTTTTAGGTTGGTGCTTTCCCCAGTGATATATCTTCTGTGTTATGGTTGATTACTTCTCATTCTCAATTATATTTGTTCATGCTTGATGTTTCTCATGTTCAATTAAGCTTCCGCTAAATTGTTTGTAGAAGTAGATCAAGTGTTTAGTTTTAGTACATTGCATTACCAGGTGATCTATAGTGGGAACTTCTACATGGTATCAGAGCAAAGGTGATCAAGGAAGAACAGTATACAAGCAGGATAAGTACGAATTTTGGTTTCTGGATATTGAATTTAGTTCTTATCACATCTATTTCATCGATGGCGTTCAGTGGTTTGAGACTTGAATATGCCCTTAATGGTAGTTTCAATTATATAGCCTGGAAGGATCACATGGAGGCAGTATTATAAGATAATAGCCTAAAGGACTTCATTGATCAAGAAGTCCAGAAGCCGACTAATGCTACTCAACTGGCGGAATGGAAAAAGTGTGTGGCTAGAGCAAGGAGAATCCTCCTAGAGGGAGTTCGATATCACATTGTCTCAAACCTCCATGGGAAGGAGACTTCGTTTTCGATGTGGAAAACATTGAAAGATATTTATCAAAATAACAGAAATCAGAGGAAGCTGGTGTTGAAGGACAAACTTCGAAAGATAAAGTGCGAAAAGGGTGACACAATATCTACGTTCCTGAATAAGATCACCACCTGCAGGGATGAGCTTGCAAGTGTAGGGGTCATGATAGTTGATGATGACATGGTGAGTCTAGCACTCCTCGGTCTTCCAAAGAGCTGGAATAGCTACTAGGACTCGGTTAATGGAAGAGAGAAACTGCCAGATTAAGAACGACTTTGGTCGAACCTAATGCAGGAGGTGATAAGGAGGAGCACCAGGGATGGATCTTCATCAAAACAAGATGATGAAGAAAATCTAGCTTTAGTGAGTAAAGCTAAGAAAGGGAAAGGGAAGGCGTCCCAATCCAAATCTTCTCATGGTGGGAAGAAGGTTGACAAGTCGAAGGTGCGATGCTTTCATTATCATGAAGTGGGCATTATGCTATGACTTGTCCACAGAAGAAATCCAAGAAGGGTTCCTCAAAAGGATCTGATGGTGATGCACTAGCTTCACAGTTTGAGTTGGATTTCTCACTTATTGCATGCATGGTTTCATCCATGGTGGGATTTGTTTGGTACCTAGACAGTGGAGCTTCTTCCCACATGTTGGGTGACAAGAATATTTTCACTACATTGGAGGAGAAGGATCTCCAAATGTGGATCGAGAGGGGCGATGATGGAAAGTACAATGTCTCAGGTGAAGGTACAGTTGTGTTTCAGAGGGAGCATGGTGCTCCTCTCACCCTATCTACTTTTAAGTATGTACCAGGGTTGAAAAAGAATCTTGCTTTTGTTTCTATGCTAGAAGATAAATTCTATGATGTAGTCTTTAGTAAAGGAAAAGTTTTCCTGAGGTATATCGACACTAGACAGACCAAGTGAATTGGGATTCGAATAAAGAATCTCTACAAGCTAGAGGTAGAAGACTGTGTTGCACTAAGTTCCAAAGCAGAGGTGGTGCAAAGCCAAGATGTTAGCAAGTTGTGGCATAGAAGACTAGGCCACTTGCATCACGGGGCTTTGAAGATCATGCAGCAAATTTCTACCCGCTTACCCAAGGGAAAACTGGAGCAAACAGATACATGCAAAGGATGCACCCTAGGTATGTATGCGAAAGCTTCCTTTCAGGATTGGGATAGTAGAGCTAGAGCAATCCTGGAGCGAGTTCACTCAGATGTAAGTGGATCATTCTCTACAGCCTCCACCACTAAACAAAGGTAATATGTTACATTGATGATTTTTCTCGTAGATGTTGGATCTACTTTATGCAAAATAATGATCAAACCTTCTTGAGGTTTTGTGAGTTTAAAGCCTTGGCAGAGAAAGAATCTAGAAAGAAAGTAAAAGCCTTGCATAATGACAATGGTGGAGAGTATGTTTCCCAGTAGTTTAAAGACTTCTATGCTGCAGGAGGAATTAAACGAGAACTGATAGCACCCCATAACCCAAAACAAAATGGGGTGGCCAAAAGGAAGAATAGATCTATTGTGGGAGCAGCTCAAGCAATGTTGCATGACCAAGGCCTACCACTTCGTTTGTGGGTCGAGGCATGCAATACAACAATGTACCTTCAGAACAGAAGTCCTCATTGTATTTTGGGGATGAAGGCACCTATGGAGGCTTTTTCAGGGAAGCGACCAGATATGAGCCACTTCTGCATCTTTGGGTCACCAGTTTTCTGTCATGTGACCAAAGATGCTTGGAAGAAGCTAGACCCAATAGCTGAGTTAGGGATACTTGTGGGGTATACAGATACACCCCACAACTATCATGTGTTTTTGCCTACCAGTCAAAGGACCATAATACGCAGGGATCTGAAATTCAACGAGCAGAGAGCCATGTGAGTGTCACTTGAGAGGGAGCTCAGGTTGCATGGTGATGAGGAACTTTTAGTTCCAAAGGAGGAGGAGCGTCCTGATGATGTGGATCAGTCACATGCAGAGGATCCAGTAGTGGAGACCACCACTTCTAGAGAGTCTTCCAGAGATGGGCAGAAACGCTTACGGGAAGATGATAGATTGATGCTAGATGGAAGAGAGAATGTGGGGTAGCCATCCTCTCAACGTAGACAGAGGAGACCTCCCGAGAGATACATTGGCTATATGGCCCTGGTTGGGGAGTGTGTAGCGACTAAACCTTCTTATTTTCAAGAGGTAGTGCAGCAACTAGTCTGGGTTGATGCAATGGTAGAAGAGTATGATTCTATCATATGGAACAGTGTATGGGATGTTGTCCCTAGACCTGGGGACAAGTCAATTATTAGTTCCCGATGGATTTACAAGGTAAAGTAGGCAGCTGATAGCAGTGTTGAGAAACACAAGGCAAGGTTTGTTGCTCGAGGTTTCTCACAGGTTGAGGGGATCGACTACGATGAGACCTTTGCTCCCATACCAAGGTACTCATCTATCAAATCGATGCTAGCTCTATCAACTCATATGGGTTGGAAGATCCATCAGATGGATGTGAAGATAGTGTTCCTCAATGGGAAGGTTGAGGAAGAGGTATACATTGAGTAGCCCAAAGGATTTGAGACCTTCAATCATGAGTCACATGTCTGCCAACTCAAGCGAGCACTGTATGGGCTGAAGCAAGCACCTCGTGCTTGGTATACCGGTATCATCGACTATTTCACCAGGTTGGGCTTCACCAAGAGTGAAGCAGATGAAAACCTTTACCACATCATGGTAGATGGTAAGCCATTGATTATTGTACTTTATGTCGATGATCTGATTTTTACAAGTGATGACCAATTGAGACATTCTTGCAAGGAGGACCTTGCAAGAGAGTTCGAGATGAAGGACATGGGCCTCATGCACTACTTTCTAGTCATGGAAGTGTGGCAGAAAGATGGGGAAGTATTTGTGTCTCAAGGCAAGTATGCCAATGAGATACTCACGCACTTTCACATGGAGAAGTGCAAGCCCATGTAGACTCCTCTAGCTGGGAGCTAGAGGAAGGAGGATGCTACTTCAGGTGAGGTAGTAGCTACTACTATTTATCGACAGCTGGTGGGCTCACTTATGTATTTGGTGAACACATGACCCGACTTATGCTTTGCAGTGAACCAGCTAAGTCAAGCTATGGTTCAGCGTACCAAGCTGTTTTGGAAGGTAGCGAAGCATGTGTTGAGATATCTCAGAGGCACTACACAGTACGGATTATGGTACAGGTGGACAGAGGGAGTGAAGCTCCAAGGCTTCATACATGTGGATTGGGTTGGTAGTCCATCAAACCTGAAGAGAACTTCTGGAGGAATCTTCAACCTTGGTTCAACTGCAGTTTCATGGTATAGCAAGAAATAGAGATCAGTTGCACATATCTTAACAGAGGATGAATACATGGTTTCCAGTCAAGCAGCATGCGAGGCCATTTGGATGTGGAAGATTCTAGTGAAATTGTTTGGTCAAATGATGGATCCTACAGTGATATTTTGTGATAATTATAGTTGCATAAAACTCTTTGAGAATCCAGTGTTTCATGACAGGTCCAAGCATATAGATATTTGTTACCATCATCTACGGGATTGTGTAGTCAAGAGGATCATGATGTTGCCGTATGTTTTGACCAAGGAGCAGGATGCAGATATTTTGACTAAGGCATCGTCAAAAATGCAAGTTCGAGTTCCACAGAGACAAGATCGGGGTTACTGATAATCCCTCTCTTGTTGAGAGGGAGTGTTCAAAAGTGCAACAAGAAATGCTAAAAATAGAAGATGCTAAAAACAGGACTGCTATAAATAGCTAGGCTATAAATAACAGTTCAGTCATTGGAGATATTAGCTACAATGGGTGAAAAGTGAAAGTGCTAAAAATAGCTTTTCTAAAATTAGCATTTCGGGATCCCTTATTATTTTAGTCAGTCCATGGACTAAACACAGCAAGTAAAATTCAAATTTGATATCAACAGCAGTTTGGAAATTAATTAATTAATTCTTCTTGAGTTAATTAGTTAAGGAAAATTAAACTTGAATTCTATGTGAGGACATGCAACAGTTTCTCCATTAATTGAGGAATTTAACCTTCAGTTAAAGAGATAAGGATGAGTTGTAATATTGAGTTGTAATCAGTTGACTTAGTTTAACTTAGTCAAGTCCAATTATATTAATTTAACAATTTGTTAAATTAATGGGAGTTCGGTTAGTTAATGCTTGCATGCATGTAACTACCATAATTCAGATAACTGAGCATCCACTCATGGATAACTCATGCATGTCAATTCAGTCAGAGACCCAGTTGAGATCAGATGGAGGGACAATGTACTATCAATTGCTAGGATATTCCTTGGTGAATATTCCTTGCATGCAGAAGGAATATTATTCCTTATGGATTGCGCAGTTGGACATGAGGTTACAGTGAGTGTGATGAGGCAAATTCACACATGTGATATCGTTGGACCCAAATCAAAACTATGCAAGGAAATAGGAGGCTTTTAGGGCTCGAGGAAGATATATTTTATGTCTATTGAGTCTGTGAGCTGTATTGTTTGATTACAGAAAGAGCAGGATAGCTTGAGAGTTGATTCCTTTTGTAACTTGAACAAGATTCCCACTTGTATGATCATACAAAGTTGGGGTTTTAGGCTGGTGCTTTCCCCAGTGATATATCTTCTATTTTATGGTTGATTTTTTTTTTTCTACGTTAAGACTAACCTAAGTACCCACGGAGGATTTGAATCGGTGACCTATCGCAAGGAGTGCCTTAACAGCGCACCCATTCACCGTCAATCCAAAGCCCCGTGGGCTCTATGTTATGGTTGATTACTCCTCATTCACAATTATATTTGTTCATGCTTATTGTTTCTCATGTTCGATTAAGCTTCCGCTAAATTGTTTGTAGAAGTAGATCAAGTGTTTTGCTTTAGTACATTGCATTACCAGGTGATCTACAGTGGGAACTTATACATGTTAAGATATTTTTTAGATTTGAAGAAAAGCTTGTGGAAAATTTAATCCTTCGAATGGCCTCTTTTACATCAATACTTTTTCTTCTTTGTTAATAACCATGGAAATATATTTCAGTCTCCATCGCCATTTTATTGAATCATGCCTTTCATTGCATGATTGTCTTCCTAAATGTCACTACAAATTTTGATGATTTTTTCTTTAACCCTCCTACCATATATGATTTTCCATAATGTTTCTATCACATTCTTCTTGATATGCATTGTATTAAACAAATGAACTATTCTTAGGTCCTCATACTATGGAAACCTCATGAATTGGTTGGGGTAACTTTTCATTACTTGTGGAAGCCCATTATTAATACCTTCATGACGAAGCGTAGAAGAAAACACAAAAATAATTATCAAATATAGTAAAATAAATTATATAAAATAAAAATGTAAAACATTACATATATGATAGATATAAAAATTGTATACCTTGATGATTTCAATTATATTCCAAAATCCATAGGTGAGGTGTTATTCTTTGTGGTTTTAATCCATTGCCTTCTTTCCCATTAAAAATATGTTTTTTAGTATTGTGATACCTATGGTTTTTAGAGAGGAAGTTACTATACTCATCAAACACGTCCTTTCCTAAATTTTTTGAATAATGGGATTTCATCTTAGGACCACAAATTGGATTCCAAATTTACCCTTTGTTTGAAGACTTAGAAAATATGGATTAATGCCAATTATACAAACGATTATTTAAAAATGTGTATGATATCTTCAAATAATTATATACTATTAAAGTACAATATTAGAATGTTACATATCAAAAAAATGTGTTAATCTCGGGGCATCATGAATTGTCCATACAATTATTCCATGGAATTGAAATTACCTCTACCTTATTGGTTTACAAATGTCATACATAGTGAATTCGATCCATAGCTTTAGTAAATAGTCAATCAGAGGCTCGATATATACATTCATATCATTAAATTGGTAGTTCTCTAGTGATTGTTTGAAATTACACATAAGTAGTGCCAAGATATATATATATATATATATAGATATATATATATATATATATATCTATGTATGTATGTTATGTATGTATGTATGTATGTATGTATGTATGTACATATAGATACATATAGATACATATAATATACATACATACATATAGATATATACATATCTATATGTATGTATGTATATAGATATATACATATAGATACATATAGATACATATATATACATACATACATATATATATATATATATATATATATATAATATTATATATATATATATATATATATATATATATATATATATCTATATATATTATATATATATATATATATATATATATATATTATATATATATTATATATATATATATATATATATATATAAAGACATTATGCAACAAACAAGACAAATGAAAATGCTACAATCAAAAAAATTAATGTAAACAAATACCTAGAACAATCATTGTCAACATTATGTGCTCCCTCTTTATTGACATCGAAGGAGGAAGGTTATTGTTGATAACAAAAAATATCCACACTAAGTAAACAAACCCAGGCTCTCCAAATGGATTAACACCATGAACTTCCAATGAAAGCCTAACATTACAAGGTTCATCTTTAAAATGTGGCATTTTCCCTCAATTTCCCTAAATGCATAATCATTTGTAGGCATCTGAAGAACACCATCTCCACTTCTCTTATGTGCATGGTAATATATAAAATGTGTTATGCTTTCACACTTGAAAAATTGTTGTAAATGTGGAATTATGGGAATACAATGAAGAACCTTTTGAGGCACCTTTTTTGTTATTTGATCGGTTCAATATCTATTGCTCTAACTTTGTAGGAAACTTATTTTCAATGTGTTCTTTCCATAATATCAATATGATAATTAGGACATGCATCTATAGCTCGAACCATGCTCTCCAAATGGATTAACACCATGAACTTCCAATGAAATCCTAACATTACGAGGTTCATCTTTAAAATGTGGCATTTTCCCTCAATTTCCCTAAATGCATAAGCATTTGTAGGCATCTTATGAACACCATCTCCACTTCTCTTTTGTGCATGGTAATATATAAAGTGTTATATGCTTTCACACTTGAAAAATTGTTGTAAATGTGGAATTATGGGAATACGATGAAGAACCTTTTGAGGCACCTTTTTTGTTATTTGATCGGTTCAATATCTATTGCTCTAACATTGCAAGCAACTTATCTTCGATGCATGTTTTCCATAATATCAATATGATAAGTAGGACATGCATCTATAGTTTGATACTCCATTCCAATTTCTTTCATAATGGAATATACGTATTGGTATGTGCGACATAAAATATTTGACGATGGTAATAAAATTTCACCAAATAATCTACAACATAAAAAATCACTAGTTAGTGTAAAGAATATTAATCATAAATATTCCATTCTTATTTTACACATTAATTTACACAAAAAAAGGAAAAAAAATCAACCTTTATGGATAATATGTGATGAAATATATTACATACCTCAAGATTTATTTCATACAAGTGTTTGAAAAACCATTCAAACCCCTTAAGTTTACCAACAATAATGTAGCGAAGAGAAGATTTTGTCTTAAGTCTTTCATAAAGTGGTGTCATTTCCTTTTGTAGAAAAGGTTCATCGTGATTATTATCATCATTGTCCTGTTGTGCCCTATAACAACCCCCCCATTTCATATCATTATTATCCCAAAACTATAATGTGAAATGGGTCCCTTTTTAATTTTAATTGGTATCAACTTAGTCTTATTCAAAAAGGGCCGAAATAATAAAATAAAACATTACTAAACCTTTTTGATAAACCAATCAAAGGCCTTATATATAAATGATTAATCTTTTATCATTGCGATAAAGTGATCGCAAGATCGCATATCGCAATGACAAGGGAAACACAACTTAAGGACCCATTTGTTTTCTCCAATGCGAAATAGGCTATCGGATATCGTCAATAATACGCTGGCGCAATAAAACTCCCTCTCGCTCCGATGCGATGCGATATCGCTATCGGCGATCGGCGAATCACAAAGCATGATTTTAAAGTTCCCCAGTCAATACTCCCGACGCGATGCGATATCACTATCGGTGATCGAGGATTCGAAATGCAACCGATATAACGATTTAAGATTTCCCCGATGCCCGATAGCGATAAAGCCAAAAGCATGAATTTCAAGGAAAATCATAAAGCGGGTTTATTACGATTAATTCATATTAAAAGCCTTATCTTCCGAAGAGCCATTCATACGCGCTCAACCGCCAAAATATCCAAGGTACACTTCAAATAAATCATTCGGCCAATAATCGAAATGATGGGCATTTAAAGGATTGACAGGTCTTAACGGCCATTTAATGAAACAGTAAGCCTAAAATTTTTTCACAGATTGTATCTGAGGCCACCTTATGTTAATCATTCATCATGCATTTATCGATATATATCTCACTCATATTCGATTTGCGTTATCAATTTTTTGTATTACGTTCATTATCATTCCTGTGCAGAATTCTTCCGAAGTAACAGCTTCAAGCAGAATGGGGAAGAAGTCCAAGAAAACTGCAATTGCTTCTGCTTCGCCGGCCACAGGGCAACTCATCATTGATCCAGGAACTAAAAAGAAAGGATTAATATCGGATACCACATGCCTAGGCCTCGCCAGAACTACTTGGCAAGGTACCTATAATCTGATTGAAGCCGAAGGACCAATGATGACAGTAGTACAAGCCTCAGCAGATAGCACTCGCAAATCTGATGCTAATCTAAAGGACTTAGCCAACTCTTTTCTTCATCGGATAGCAGCTCGGGAACAAATCCTCCCATATACAGATGTGGTGAGATGGGAAATTCAAGAAATCCCAATCACAGACAGAACCTTCAGCACCAGAGATGGGAGAATTTTCGGTTCCTTTCAAGCTGAGGATTTGAGGCAAATGTATCATTTACCTGTGCCAGAGAAGAAGTATAACACGGCATTTCTGGAGAAATTCCGAGCTGAGAACGAGACTGAATCCGAACCCATTCGGGATTGGAGGCAAAAATCCAGCAAAACACAAGCATCAATCTTCGGGTAAGTACTCGGTCGATTCTCTATGCTCTCCTTATTGCTATGCTGGGATAATGATGTGTAGGTTGTGGGGATTACATGATTCCGCTAATTTAACTATAGAAATGGTTCCCTTGATGGAAGCGGCAATGTAATGGTGAAATAATGGATTGGGAAACTATATTGTCCGATAAGTTAGCAACCGCAGTTCTTGATTTTAGAACCAAGTCCCGCGTCACTGAAAGGCTCATTCCCCCATTCTCTACTATAGCGCTTATATGCTAGACATCCTATGTTTCAAAATCTGAATTTCCTGTGCTTGGATGGAGGTGGGACGTCGCAAGACCCCACACCCATTCACATATATCATCAAAAGTTGTGGAAAACCAACTATAAGCACCATTTATACCAAATCTGCAACGGCTTCATGTTGCCCATTCATCATTCTATTTTTAATAAGCCTGCCCCTAAGATTTCCTACCAAGTAGGGATTGATTTAACATCCATAGGAAGTTGGTTCGGGGAGGAAAAGTTCACTTATATCAGAATTTTTGGCAGTCAAGCCAAACCTCACATTCTTCCTTTGTACATACCTGATAAACTGCTGGCCAGGGAGATAGCCTATCAAATTATCTTCGATAGAGTTACACAAACTCTAAAGAAGAATAAGAAGTAGGTCTGGCCCTCTTTTCCTTTGATATGTGGTATCTACACTCTACATGATTTCAAACATGCAGAGAAAGAAGCTGAAAAAATAAAGGCATTAACTCTGGCAACTCTCCCTAGTAGGTGATTTGATCCACGCAAAGTCGCCTATAATGCACTCGAATAGGCCAAATTGACCAAGTTCGAGCATAAAGAAGATAGATTCGAAGACTTATTCTCATCGGCCGAGTCAATGTATCAAGTTAAATCACTCGCTATAATTGAATACAAAGATGAAGGATTACTTGACTTCAACATACTTAGAGAGCAGAGGTTGCAAACTCTGCCTCTAGATCTGTTAGCGATGACCCCAACAACAGAATCAAGTGAGCCTGAGCAGCGACTTGTTAAGGAACCTCCTGTTACATCAAAGCAACAGGAAGAAGTGCATGAGAAAAGACAAGAGGAGACCCAGGCGAAAGAGCAGGAACAGAGCAGCATGAATGTAAATGAAAATACTCAAATTGACCCGAAATTGCTCCAGGAATGGCAGCAATTTAATTTAATTATCGAAAATATTGAATGCTCTAAAGATGACGAGACATCAAAAGAGATCAATACACAGGAGGCGACTTCAAAGCAGGTTTCAGGTGAAACCAACGACCCACCCAAGTCAAAAGAAGCAGAAATAATCCCAAAGGATCCTTCCGACCAGGTTGTGTTGCAGATTGAAGAGATTCCTCCCTTAGACGTCTTCTATAGCCCAAGACACAAAGTCGTGGTCAAACGAAAGAGGAAGAGGAGAAGGACTGATCAACCTTCTTTATTCCCAGAACAAACAATGATGGGCAATGTGCTTTGGAAAGAGGAATTTGACCCCTCTGATGATTTAACTAAACTATCACAATATGTTGGAGCCTATTCGGCGGCGACAATAGACAAAGCATCAGAGGTGAGCAGTTTATTGAAGACAAAAGACCATGACATCTTTTCTCTACAAGCGCAACTATCGGAAGCACAGCAAAAGGCTGAGCAAGCAGAAAAGAAATTGGTTGTACAACAACAAATAAATAATCAATTGACTAAACAATTGCAGGAAGAGAAACAGAGAATTGATGACAGCGCAGTTCAAAAGCAGAAGCAACTATCTGAGGCATTGGCGCAACTAAAAGCATCAAATGAACAAATGTTGAAGTCCAAAGATGAGCAGATTTCTCAGTTATCAGCCCAGCTAGAACAAACAAAGAAGCTTCCACAGATAAATGAATTCAAAGCAGAGGCATTACAACTAAACAAGGGATTGATAAATCAGATAAAGCTTTTATGTCAGCAAATCGCCCAGGCGGAACCATTATGTGAGTTAACGACATCAATAAGTGAGAAAGTGGAAAAGGCTAGAACAGACTTGGATCAAGCTAAAGAAACATTGACAAATTTTCTTGAATGGCAAGATACCGATCAGGGACAGGCAGCTAATTTACCAAGGATTTTAGAATCACATAAAGAGATATTATTTACAGAATGGCAGTCTCAGTTAATGAAGGTAGAAAGAGAAATATCAAGATGCAAAACAACCACTAGTAATTTGGTTGAATTGGTTAATAATACTCTTTACTTGTCTAACATGATCTCTCAATGTACTCCAGGCAAATTAACAGCAGCGAAAATATTGGAGCAGTCATGTTACCCGGAGCTAGAGAAAAATGGAAGGCTAATCGCAGGGATTAACAGTTTGACATGGGACGCCTATTGGTTCTTTTTAGTCAAGCCGCATAGCCAGAGAGATGCCCTCAAATTCCTTACAGATGCGATCGGGTATATTATTCCCGATATTCAGGATGCCACCTATGCCGCCCAACTCAATTCTCGCCTCAACGGACCACCCGAAGTGGAGCCAATGCTTGCGATAAGTCAGCTCAGGTTTAAAGGCAAACAACCTGAATGATGATTCATGCCGTCGACTGCCAGATCACTGCAAAGGAGATAGTTATCATCAATTGATACCAATTAAGTAGGATTTTGTTTCATAGATTTTTTTAGCTTAGTAGTATTTATAGACCCTTTCATGCATTTAGAAAGGGTCGTAAAGTTTTGTATATGACTTAAACCCTGAAGTTGCACTATTGTACTTCAGGGATATTCTTTTATGAAACTGGACCAATCATTCTGATTTTGATAAAGAAGCTTTTATGCAAATGTGCACTATTGTCTTTGTTTGAAAGTATTTCTGCATTGAAGGAAGAATTTCAAATAGTGATTGATATTGGGATTGATTAGCAGCTCATATGGTACTACTATCTATGTCTGAACTCTTTCTTTTTATATGAATTGTCATTTGATCGCTCTTGCTATTATCGCATATATATATATGTGTGTGTTTTAACAGCATTCTTTATTCATTCCACTATTGGTTGTTTATAGTGTGCTTCTCTTCTAATCATGTATGTATCGATGATATAAATGATAAGTGCAGCAATATTATGTTAATCACTTTGTTTAACTATTTAAATGAAGTAATCTTTGAAAGAATAAATATCTATGTTTATGTGATGGAGTCATCTATATGCCTGTCAATTGACAAAGATCATCAAACGCTGCATTTCCAAAGAATAATTGTTCTCGGGATTAGTATTAGTTCTTTTATTTTGTTGATAGATTAAGTTTTTCGCCTATCATTAGATTAGATAACCAATCGCTCATCCACCCCTTTTATTCATTATTGGGAAACTGGTCCCATTATATCCAGTCGAAGCCACCATCCCAAACGGAAAAGGATCTGTATTAAGGTCCGAACCTGGTGGTTATCCCCCAATGTTGATACAACGATTTTAGGGGCATCAACATGTCCTCATCCTGATTATTGATTAGCCGAGTGAATAAGTCTTGGATAAATTCATTTGTATGATCATCTTGAACTATGCTATTATTTTCATCTTCTTCCATAAGATCATTAACTTGATCTTCAATATTTTCTCCATGTTCCTTAGCTTGTAGAACATCATTTCTACTACTACTTGGGGCATTTTGACTTTATAATTACAAACAATCATGCAAAATTAGTATGCATAATAAATATTATAACAATATAAATTTTTGCAAATAAAATTAATATATCTTACAATAAATAATGAATATATAACTTATCAAAGGGCGATATTCCTTTGGTCCCCCTTTAATGTGCCCATGTATCTTACAATGTCTTTTAGCTATTTCTTTTAAAACTATTACATGAAATAAGCCCCCACATTCAGTGCAAGGGAAATAACATCTCCCATCATCTTCTTGATTTTTTCCCCTACTAATGTTTTATGACATTCTTCTCCATAAAAAATTATCCGATGATTATGTTATAAAATTGAGTGGCATACTAGATCTATTATATTTTGTAATGCAACATATATATATATATTATATATATATATATATATTATATATATATATATATATATATATATATATTTGTTTGGACTCAACAAGAATAACTTATATCCTCTTAGAACCATTGTAGTTATAGTGAAAATATCTCAACATCTCTTAAAAGAAACATATTTATAAATTTACTTACCATTCAAATTCTGATCATTGTTGATCAAGTCAAAGTTGACTAGTCAAAAAGTGACCCATTGTTCCATTAATACCTCAACGGATAGGAAAAAAGGATTCTCTTTGTTATTGTGATGATCGTCATATACTGTCTCCCTTATGACGATATGGAAAGCACCATCATAATTATGACAATGTGAAGATATGTCATTGGAATATCTATGAATTTAGGATGACTAATTTTTTTTGACATTAATTATTATACTTTTCGATGGTATGACCAATTTTAGCCATACCATCATATTATTTCTTCCAAATTTATTACTATATATAGTAGTGCAAGCACATATCACATATAGTGATCCAATGATCTAAGGGTTAATGAGGTCAAGGCCATAGTGGAAACTTGGATGGGTGCTTGTTTGGACACTTTTCCGAGGTATGGTTGCATCTAGGATCTAGGGATCTAGATGTGGATGAGGGTGCATACACCCATGAAGGCCTAAATGGGTGCTAAGTCAGATTGGCCTTAAACAAGTGATGGATCTAGAGATTCAAGATTCGTGGGTGTAGAGGCTACACACCCCTATGGAGGCCTAAATGACCATTGGAATAGATTACCTAGGAATATGACTAGATCCATAGAATCGAGGGTTTGGAGGGGTTTAAAATATGATATATCATTGAAAGATTACATTTCCTGTGGACTTGATATAACATACAAATGATAAAAAACATGACGGGAAAGTACCTTGCAAGTCTTGAACTTGAGTTAATGTGGCAGTGACAGAGGGACCTAACAAGGACCACATGGATGCCACATACGAACCCAATGATGATGTGGTATCCATATAATGTTGTTGTAGTAGTATCATGTGAGCCTTTCATGGACCACATTGATGTTGAATGTTAGCTCAATGTTGACATAGACCTTGTGTAATGTTCATGTAACAATGTCATGTGGGCTAGATTAGTACCACATGGATGCCATATGGTAGCTCGATGCTGACGTGGTCTAATATGATTGGCTAAACTTCAGATAGGCATAACTCTCAATATAAGAGTTAAATTGAGATAAAATTTATATCCTCATAAATGTTTCAACGAGTTGAACGTGGTGGTGGTATTTGTTTTAAGTTTTTACAATGTTGGAAAAGAGGATTTTGTAACACCATATTCATAACATACCTTATAGATTAGGTCAAATAAAGATGTAACACCTCCCACAACTTGAGATAGTAAAAGGGGTTGGGAGGGATTGTTATAGACAGCTTCTTATATGGTTGCAATCTCACAAAGACCCAATCCCCTACTTCAAATTCCATTTCCTTGCAATGTTGAGAAGCTCTTGTCGGTGTTGTATGTGGTCCCTTACTACTTGAAACTTTATAGTCCCTTTTAAGGGTGATGTGATGGATGGAGGATTACATCCATAGACTACCATAAGTGGTGACTTTTTTAATGAGGTATGGAAGGATGTGTTGTAAGAACATTCTACCAGGAGAAACCATTTGAAATATTGTTTCTATTTAGATGCAAAGCAATGAAAATATCCTTCTAAATACTTATTCACAATCTTTGTTTTCCCATAAGATTGAGAATGGTAAGATGAGTTATGAGCCAGTTGAGTACCGACACAAGAAAATAATTCACTCAAAAACTTTCTAGTGAAATTGGATCTCTTTCACTTGCAATAATATTTTTTATTCCATATACCTTTTGGACTAGTTCCATGAATGCTTCTACCACAGCAATTGCTTTAAGAGGACGCAAAAGAGAGAAAAAGTGGGCATACATTTTCATTCAATCTACCACTACCATGATGCCACTCTTTCCTTCATATTTTTGTAAACCTATAATAAAATCTATTGAAATTTCTTCCTAATGTTAGTTTGGTATGGCTAATGGCTAAAGGATCCTTGGGGTCTTGATAGCATCTCCTTTATTTTGTTAGCATACAACATATTCCACCACAAGCATTTGCACATCTACTTTAACACCTTCCCAAATAAAATATTTCTTGATCCTATGGTAATTCTTCAAGAACCTTGAATGTCATCCTATTGGAGAAGCGTGTAATTCTAAAAGGACCTTTTTTTTAGATGAAAATTCTTATTTAAGTATAAGAAATCTTGATACCATAACAAATCATTTTTCCACATAATTTTTTTTATTGCATCAGGTTCATCCTATAACTATTGAGTGATATTGTGTATCTTCTCATCTTCTTTTCATTTTGTTGATGAATTTCAAAAATTCACTTGCATAACCCTCAAATCTCTAGCTAGCTAGGCCAGGAATGTGGGTACTATGCTTGAATTAAAGCATATAATATGACTTCGAAGTAAAACAATAGAAAATAAACCATTAAACTTGCAATCTTTACAATGTGTTAATAATCCAGGTGGATATTGGTGGCCACCTACCTATTCCATTTGGGTCCCCACCATTGTTTCTATCAGTTTTTCAATTTACTTATTTGTAGCACAATTTACTATTTTTGGCAGTTTTTCAGGTCCTGAACTTCCGGAGCCGTTTTGAGGCCCTAAACGATGTTTTTGGGAAAACGAGGGCCAACATGGGTCATTGACCCATGTGTCCCACTCAAAAGTTGTATTCCTCAAATAGATGTTTCTAACGAGGTATTGTACACGTCAAACAGAGATCGTATGCCAAATTTGTGACCCTAGGAAGTTGATGTACCAATTTACCCAAGCGAGGCCCATAGTTTGGCACTTCATCTCCTAGGGTTACGTTTTTGGATGTTTAGGGTTTTCCATTGTTTCTCAATAATAAATAGGCCTTTGAGCCTCATTGTAACACAATTTAGAAGCATGTAGCCACCACATCTCTTTTGAGAGATAAGCTACCATCGCCCGAGCTAGTCTTATTTCCATTCTGTTTGTAAGCATATTTCAGTATTTGATATTAATGAAATGAAGTGTTATTTCTTCTGCATCTATGTATTTATGTTATATCTATAATTTGTTGTGTTCTTGTGTAAATCATGCTCAGTGGTATTAGAGTGGTCTTCTCTTTCTCTATTTTTCTTTGCATGTCCCCAACGAGGTTAGGATATAAGGAGTTAGGGCTCAATCTGGTTGAACTTCGCAAGATTAGCCTCACAAACCCTTACGACTACCCATGGCAGAAGAAAAGGAAGATGGGGGAGCAAGATATCCTATCAAAGTATTTCTCGAGGAGGCCCTCACGAAACAAAGGAACGTGATGATGGATAACTTTGCCCAGATCCTTCAACAATTGCCCACCAGAGGCACACCCACATATAGCAGCCACTCTAGAGTCTCCACTCCTTTTAAGGTATAAGTAAACTTTGACATTCCCATATTTGAGGGCCAAATAGATGCAGACGACGTAGATAAATGGTTAAATCAGCTAGAAGGATATTTTTCTGTTCATGATTTGTCCAGCTGGGAAAAAATTATATTTTCTCTTCTCAAAGATGTTGCCCATGTCAAGTACTGGTGGGAAACCTACCGTGAGCAGAAGGATGAAAGTTCGCCCTCACTTTTTTCAGCCGTACCTACTTGGGATTCATTCTGAGACACCATTAAGGAGCAGTACGACCCTATCAGGAGCTATGAGAGTAAATACATAAAGTGGACCACGTTGTGGCAGGGAAGGGACCAATGTTTTTCATGCCCTTCGCACAAAGTTGGGTATCAAGGATTTTGAGAAACATTTGTTACTCAAGTACCGTGACTACCTACACAGGTACATCCAGGACAAGATGGAGTTCCTCGTCATCTCCTCGCTCAGTACAAAGTACCAATACACTGTCAAGATCGAGCAAAAGTTTAAACATAAGAAACAAGACTTTGGATCTACGAATCAGAAGTAAGGGAAAGGTGCCCCCAAACCATAGAACAAAAGACAAAGCTAAGGCAAGGTGGCATAAGAAAACCCACCAAAGTCGCAATAAAAGAACAACACCACGAAGCCGAAGGAGGACATGAGAAAGTGGTGTGAGTTCCATAATATCTCCACTCACAACATAAGTGAGTGTCAGGCCAAGTAGTCACTAGTGGCCAAGCTGAAGGCTTCTTAAACTGATGCATGTTCCAACTCTGATTCAGAACTCGACAAGGGGAATGACAAAGGGAAGTATATTATTGATGCAAATCCCAACACCATTGTTGTAACCACGAAGATCTAGAAGGAGGAACCCGAAGATCTAGAGGATGAGAAGCGCATCTTCCACTTCCAGATGTGGGTAAAGGGTTCCCTGCTATAGTTCATTGTCGACAACGAGAGCCAAAAGAACCTCATCTCAGCAGAGGTTGTGAAGCATCTAGGATTAATGACCACAACACACCCGCAACCGTACACCATCGAGTAGCTTCACCAAGGATGGTATCTTCACGTAAGCCAACAATGTCGCCTTCCATACAACATCAAGCCCTTCACGGATGAGGTATTATGTGACATTTCTCCCCTTGATGTTTGTGATGTATTATTAGGTCAACCATACTTGTGGAAGTGACATGTGTGTATATGACGTTGGGTTGTGTTATATTCTTTCGACAACTAGCCATAATAGTTAAGTGCGGGGGGTTAGAGGGGGGGCGAAGCCTCTCCTTCATTGTGTCGGGTGTAGTGGGGGGGTCACAGGGGGGCAGCAGGCCCCCCTATTGAGGGGATTGAGGGGGGTGGTAGACCCCTCAACGGGGTCCAAGGCAGCACTCCTACTAAAAAAAATTTGGACCTTATATTAGGTGGGCGGACCTACCTATGGTTTTGTGCATGGATTTCGCACATGGTTTTGGGCACGATAGTTTCTTGTCCATGGTATTTTGTAGATCCTGTCAAGGGAACTACAATTATGTTCTAATCCAGGGTTAATGTATTGGGGTTTATGGATGCTTTGACAGTGTATATATATGTATTGTAACATTGAAAGGAACATAATGAAAAATCAACCTAGTATTCCTGGTTTTGGGATCTAGTGGAAAATATATGTGTATATTTTTTTATGCGTTATGCTCTCGCCATTGTTTATTTTCTATTTTTAGAACTCATATGCAGGTAATTTCTATACGATGTTAAAAACTATATATGATTCAAGGGCTACATTGTTATTGTTACCTTGGCAAATAAGTTGTATAGGATACCGGAGGTAGGACCACCTTCCGCCATATCTTTGGTTACTGCAAAACAATGCAATGAGCTCATTTCCAAAACCAGGAAATTTTTTTTCTTGATGATATGCCCTCAAGGAAAGAAGAAGATGGTGGCCACAACCTTGAGACAAGGCCCCTCCGCATGACAACAACAGATGGACAAGGTCGTGGAGCAGTACGAGGACATCTTCACCTCCCCGCAGGGGTGCATCTACACTGTCAAGTCAAGCCCTCCATCGATCTGACCCCAGGTGCATCGTTTCCCAATGGACCAATATTTTGGTTCTCAATTATGGAGAACGATGAAATCAAGAGGCAGATTCAGGCGTTGTTGCAGAAAGGTCACATCTGGTCAAGTTCATCACCCTATTGGAGCCCAATCATGTTGGTACAAAAGAAGGATGGGACTTGGAGACTGTGTATTGACTATCAGGCACTGAATAAGATCATTGTCTGGAATAGGTACCTGATCTTGCAGATTAATGACCTTTTGAACCAACTCAAGGGGGGAAAATGTTTCAGCAAGATTGACTTGAATTCTGGATATCACTAGGTACCAATAGAACCCTCTGATGTGTGTAAGATTGCATTCAAAGCCAAGGAGGGACTTTTTGAATGGTTGGTTATGCCTTTCAGGTTGATGAATTCTCCTGCAACCTTCATGAGGCTAATGGATGGCATCTTGTAGCCATTCACCAGCTCATTTGTAGTGGTATACTTGGATGACATCCTGGCCTTCAGCCAGGGCTAGCAAGAACAGCTCCACCACTTCTGATGGGTTCTCCAAACATTGTGACAACACAAGTTGTGTGCCAATTTGGAGAAATTCACTTTTGGCATGACCCAAGTTCAGTATCTGGGATACATTATTGATGAATGGGGGGTGCATGTGGATCCAGCCAAGATCCAAGTTATTCAGGATTGACCAACCCCAACCACTCTGATAGAGCTCTGTTGCTTTCTAGGTCCTGTGAATTTCTACTGCAGGTTAATGTTGGGGTTCTCTCATATCACTTGGCCCTTGAGTCCAGTCACAAAGGGAGGAGCAAAAGAAAAATTATTTTGGTATGAATACAAACAGAAGGCAATTGCAGATTTGAAACATCAGCTCTGCTCTACACTAGTGCTCACATTACCAAGCTTGCAACAACCATTTGAGATCGAGACGGATGCCTCTCACTATGATATTGGGGCATTCCTTACTCAACAAGGACATCCAGTGGCATATCACAATGGGACACTTTCAGACACAGTTGGGAAGTATCCCACTTATGAAAAAGAGATGTATTCCATTGTGTTGGCATGTCGACAATGGAAGCATTACATTTTGGGGAAGTAAACGATCCTCCACATAGACCACCAACCCTTACAGTTCACACAGACACAAGGTAAGTTTCAGAATGATCTCCATTACAAGTGATCAACATACCTACAACAGTTCCATTTGAATATCAAGTATAAGAAGGGAAGCACCAATAATGTTGCATACTGCCTCAACCAACCACCGATAATGGCATTAATGATCGTGATTAACTCTTGTAGGCACGAGACTTCTGGTTGGCCACTTCTTTACAAAAGTGACCCACAATTCGGCCACAAATACCAGACACTCTTGGAGGGTCAGTAAGTTCCATATTTTCACCTCCATGATGCATTGTTATGCCACCTGGGAAACCTTTGTGTTCCTTCAAGCAAGCATACTAATATGATTTGGGAAGCACACTATAGTTGATTCATTGGGCATTTCAGCATCGAGAAAATAATGGCAGTACTGCAGGAGTATTTATATTGGCTGAATCTTCGACGGGATGTGAGGAAGTACATCAGATCTTGCACTGCCTATGCCACTACCAAACTGACCATCAAGAAGTAAGGCCTCTATACTCTGCTGCCTACCCCTAGTCAACCTTGGGAATCCATCTCCATGGATTAAATGTCAGACCTTCCTTATACTAAGCATGGCAATGACTGTGTTTTTGTGGTCGTCGATAAATTCTTGAAGATGGCCATTATGGCGGCCTGCAAGAAGAATCTCACAACAGAATCCATTGTTAAACTCTTCTTTGAACAAGTGTGGGTACACTTTGGGATCCCATAGTCTATCATCTCAGATCAGGACAGTAGGTTCCTTAGTATATTTTGGTTCAGTCTCTGGTTGTTGCTAGACACCAAGCTCACTAAGTCCACATCTATCCATCCCCAAAATGATGGCCAGACAGAGGTCCTCAACAAGATGATCATACACATTCTACGCATGTACAAATCAAAGTATCCATGTACATGGGATGAGAGCCTCCCCTATGTCCAGCACAACTATAATCAAGCTCTCCACAACTCGACTAGCCACAGCCCTTTTTAGGTGGGCTTAGGATTCCAACCTCTATGTCCCATTGACGTGGTCATACCATTTGCAAATACTCAGGAAGATTCGAATCATGTCTAGTACGAAGCCAACAAGCAAAGAAACTTCATTGAGCACATATAGCACATTGCTAGTAGGTCCATGACATTCGGGTGCCACACAAGTTGTAGGTGGGTGACAAAGTCTAGTTGTATTTGTAGAAGGAACACCTTACCGAAGCCTATCAGAAACTCAGACCACTCTGATATGGTCCTTACACCATTACCAAGGTTATGGGAGAAAATTCATTTGAGGTTAGCATTCCCCCATTCCTTGGCCTACACCCAATGTTCAATGTGGACTACCTTTGACCATACTTCCCACCATTATTGGACACATTATACATTGCATAACAACTCACACCTACAAAGTTAAATCCAAACTGCATGGAACAAGCCACAACTAATCAGATCATGGACACACAGATCAGGAACACCCAACAGCAAAGGATTCAACTATATCGAGTTTTCAAAGCAGGCCAACTTCTTCACCAAGGCAAGTGGCTGACCAGGGACCAAGTTTAGCAGAAGTTTCCTCATCTCATGGAGGAACTCAATGAAATGGGGATCATTTCTTCCTAAGGGGGAGGAATGATCCAGGTGGATATTGGTGGCCACCCACCTATTCCACTTGGGCCCCCACCATTGTTTCTTTCAGTTTTTTAGTTTCCTTATTTGTAGAAAAAAATACTATTTTTGGCAGTTTTTCGAGTCCTGAACTTCCAGAGCCATTTTGAGGCCATAAACGATGTTTTTTTGAAAAATTGGGGCCAACAAGGATGTATAATTGATGTTGGCCACTTGAAATAAGAATGACTTGAAAAGGGGAGGACTGACATCAAAAATATATTGATCATAAAATTATAATATCTCAAATGCATGATCATCGACCATATAAAATATGCATGCATCATGTAAGCATATAAACCATGAAATTAGGTTTCCATTATTATCGAAATATGATGTGGCCAAAATCATAGTTATGTCCAAAATTATGAAAATAGTCCTCCTTTCCAAGTCAACCATAAATATAAAATGTCTTAAAAAAATATGGAGAAAAATTGCACCACCAACATATCGCTATCCAAAATTTTAAAAATGTAAAATATGAATTATTAATGTCCCTGTCAACAACTTGAAGTTTTAAATGCAAAGATATCAAAATATAACCATAAAAAACACATAGTATTAGATCTTCTGCCAATTTTTTTGTCAAACATTCATCCATCATAACATCAGAATTTATACGAAAAGGGAGAAGTGTTATTCTTAGATTATACTAAAAATATTTACATAGAGAAATAAGGTCCCTTTTCTTGAAATTGTTGTTGAACTTCAATCCTTTTTGAAGTTGAGATTGTGGGATCTATCCTAGATCTTTCAATCACATCATGTTCAATATTGTTGTAGAGGAAACATTGATATGGGAAGTGGATGGAGGACAAGGTACAACAAATACGACAATTGAAGGAGTAGTAGAGTGCTAATGAGTATGGCCAAAAATAGTAAGAGAAGGTGTAGCTTTTGAATGCATATGAAGAGCGGGTGAGCCGTCGTGCATAGCTAAATGAGAACCAGAAACAAGGTGTAAAATTTTAGAGAAATTTCCCCAAGCATTATCAATGACCTTCAAGTAAATTTTGAATGGGGTTCCCACTATCATTCATATTTATTGGTGCATTAATAGGTAAGGGTCTTGGAATTTATTGTATGTTAGGGTGAGGTTGGAGAGAGGGAGCTAAGATATTTTGATAAACAAGAGGGATGCATGATATATTGGGAGATCATAGATTGAGATGATAGTGGTGGAAAGCTAGTGAAACTCATCTAAAGTGAAAATAAATTGAACATAAAAATGAACTTTTTTGTTTCTGCTAGAATCCCACTAGCCTGGTGGCCTATTCCTCCTTCCTCTGCATCCTGATCTCGTGGGCCTAAACTCATTTATGAAAAATAATCAAATTAATACTCAAACTTTAAAATAGGAAATCCATCAACTACACTTCTCAATTTATGAGTGTTACAAAAAAAAAAACCAAAAAAAAAAAACCAGTCACCTTTCACAAGCCTGAGGGGTGAATAGATAAGAATGAATTGTGTGGGAAGACTATACACAAAGGGGAAGTAGTTTGAACCCAATAGAATTAATAATGCAACTTTAATTTGTAGCGGAGGACACACATATGTGAATATGTATAAAACAATTGATATGTCAAAGATATGTCATAAAACCTTCTTCCCTTCTTTTTCAAAGATAGCTATATTAGGGTTTCAAACTAAGATTTATAAAATGCGAGTTTTTCTACTCAAATTTAGGAGTGAAATAGTGAAAATGGTTGGGGGACTGTCTGCAAAGTAATGAACAACAAAATATGATGTTAAATGCTTCAAAAATGCGATATAATATAACTTCCTTTGTGTCTATAGATAGGGTTTTCTCTTTTTCTTTTATTTTTGAAAAGTTTCACAATAGTTTGACATAAGAAAAACATTTTAAACATAAGAGAATGTATTCAAAATTTACGAGAAAACCCTTCAAATATGTATAAAATATTGCTTTTGTACAAAAGAGAGAATACGAATGGAGGTAGAATTTTTGCATGAGATATAACAAGAAGTCTTGTATTGGAACAATGTTGCCATAGAATTATGTTTAGGCTCGCGCGCACTACTGTTATGATCCTCGGAGCCGACAGTAGGTTTGTCGCCGCCAAAGCTCTTGGACGCTGCCATGAGCGGACCTGGGGGTGGGGAGTCCGCTCCCACCCCTCCATTATCCTCCGCAAATGCTTTCAGAAGACTGTTATCGCAGAAAGGGAAGAAGAAACAGCACGTTGAGGTGCCGAAATTCATAAAAAAGCTCGATGAAATACCAGAGATAGCACTTCCAGAGGAACAATCGATCAAAATTTCTCTTGCGCTGTCTGACAGAGGCCTGGTAGGGCAGTTTATGGGCCGATGGCCGTCAACTAAAACCACGGATGATTGGATTCAGCGAAACTGGAGACCGCAGCTGGAAAATAATGTGATTTGTTATGCTGTAGGGCGAGGCTATTTCATCTTTGAATTTACCACCAAGGAAGATCGTGACCTGGTATTCAGAAGCGGGCCATATTTTATGGGAAATCAGGGGCTGTACCTCAACAAATGGAGTCCTGATTTTGACCCATCCGTCGATGTCCCCAAGGAGGCGCCGGTCTGGGTTCGTTTACCCAATCTCCCTCTTCACTGTTGGAGCTATCAATCTCTGCAGAAGATTGGTAATGGGTTGGGTCGATTCATTGACAAAGCTGATCACAAGGGCCAATATACATGTGCTAGAATCTGCGTGGAAGTCGACTTGGAAGCCGGGCTACCAGAAGCGATCAAACTCAAAGTTGGAGAATGGCAGCACTACCAGAAGTTGGACTACGAGCAGCTGCCTTTCAAATGTCGAACCTGTCATGAGCATGGACACTTCCAGAGAAACTGCCCAAAAGCTCCAATAGGGAACACAGTTGAAGAAGAAGGATGGAAAGAAATCAGAAAGGGAAAGGCTATTCCAAAGCCTCCCGGACAGAACATTACCGCCCCAACGGGGAAGCCTCACTCCAACCCAAAAGCCGCTGCTGCTTCTAAAGACGGATCTCCCTCTGGAGAAAAGGTGGATCATAAGGAGAACCAAGAGGAAACCGGAAATACGGAGAAACAAGGGAAAGTAAATGAAGTAGAATCAACAGTCCTCCCACCCGAGGAGTGTCAGAGGGGAAATGAAGGCAATGAAGAACACATTAGTCTAGCCTCAGACTCTAAGGGAGATTCAGAAGAGAGAGATTCTGAAACTGACAACTCGTTAGTCACTCCAATCAAAACAACTAGAGGGCGGAAATCCAAGAAGAAACAAAGAGAGGAAGAAACTTACAAAGATGTCCTCCAAGGCTCCCAAAAAACTCTCAAATCAATGATTAATACCAGATCTGGGCGTAAGAGTATCAAGGCTCCAATAGGAGCCTCATCTCCCCAAAAAAGTAAATAATGAAATACGTCTCCTGGAACTGCAGAGGTTTAGGTAGCAGGTCGAAAGAGGAAGCCCCGAAAGATATAGTGAAAATATACTTGCCTGAAATCCTCCTCATCCAGGAGACAAAGCTGGAGGATCTTTCTCTCCTCCAATCTAGTAAAGTTTTTTGGAACAAAGGCCATGGAAGAGCGGTTAGTGCAAGAGGCGCCTCTGGTGGAATAGCCACCTTCTGGAACAGCGCCATATATGACTTTATTCAAGAAAAAATCAGCCCTCACTGGCTCTTCATTCAGCTACTCCACAAGGATTCTGGTCAGCAAGTATGTTTAATGTTTATGCTCCTGTTTTGCCAAGCGAGAAAAAAATCTGCTGGAATTCTCTTCATTCATTTCTTTTAGAGCAAAATCCCGAGAATATCATAATTGCAGGTGATCTGAATGTCACCCTTGCTCTTGATGAGAAAAAGGGAGGTTCCATTGTCAAGGATCCTGCCAGAGAATGGGTTGAAGACATAATGTTGGGCTGGGACCTGGAGGATATTAAACCTTCTTCAGGAAAATTCACTTGGTCCAATAAAAGATCAGCCCCCAATCACATTGCTGCCCGGTTGGATAGATTCCTTGTCCACTCTTCTTTCCTAACCTGCGGTCTTATGGAAACCTCTAAAATTCTCCCAAATCTCATCTCTGATCATAAGCCCATTCTTCTCGAGCTTTCCCTAGATTGCAATCTTGGCCCCATCCCTTTTCGGTTCAGCCCTCTGTGGATCCAGCAAGAAGGCTTTCAAGAGGTGGTCTCCGACTCTTGGAATAGGCCCGTCCATGGTTCTCCATTCTTTGTGTGGGAAGAGAAAATCAGGGTTCTTAAAAGAAATCTTAAAGATTGGGCTAAAAGACTGCAATCCCCCACAGCCAAAAGAAAAGAAAATTTAAATAGGCTTGCTGCTCATCAGCTAGATATGGAGCATAATCCTGTTTCTCAAAGTATGCTACTAAAAGAAGTTGAGCTCCAAAAAGAGGTTCATAGATCTAGCAGGGAGGAGGAAGAATTTTGGCGACAGAAGTCTAGGAATCTCTGGCTGAATTCCGGAGATAAGAACACCAGCTTCTTCCATAAGCAAGTGGAAGCCTGAAAGAATTTCAAATCAGTCTCAGAGATTCAATACCAAAATACTGTGATTAAGGATTTCGAAGGCATCAAGAGAGATGCATACTCCTTCTACCAAGATCTTTATTCGGCTCCTGAAGAACCAGCTATTGATCCCCATTCCTATCCAATCAATTTAATCCCCAAATGTGTCAAGGATTCGGACAACGACATGCTGACAGCTCCGATTAGTATGGAAGAGCTAGAGGAGGTACTGAACAACATGGAGCCTAATAAAGCCCCAGGGCCAGATGGGTTCTCTGTCAGGTTCCTTTTGACTTGCTGGTCAATAATCAAAAAAGATCTACTGAGGATGGTCAGAAAATCCCAGAATTGTGTAAAGATAGGCGGTGGCATCAACTCAGCCTTTCTAGCTCTGATCCCAAGAGAGAAACGTGCCTCTGACTTCAGTAGATTTAGGCCAATATCTTTGTGCAATTCCAGTTATAAGTTGGTCTCCAAAATAATAGCCAACAGTCTGAAAAACATTTTGCCAGACATAATCCCTGAAAATCAAGGCGGATTCATAATAGGCAGAAAGATTTTGGATAACATCGTGTTGGTCCAAGAAGCAGTTCATTCTAGTTGCCAAAGAAAGGAGAAAGGTATGGTGATTAAGCTCGACTTAGCTAACGCTTTTGACAGGGTGAGACATGAATTTTTATTTGCTGTGATGAAGAAGCTAGGCTTCTCAACAAACTTCATAAACTGGGTGAAAGCCTGTATCGCCTCGCCTTGGATTGCACCTTTGGTCAACGGCCGTTCTATAGATTTCTTCCAAGCTTCTAGGGGCCTGAGACAGGGATGCCCATTGTCTCCGCTCCTATATGTTGTCCAGGCCTCGGTGCTTAGTTTCCAACTAGATCATAACCAGCAAAATCAAACTCTGCCTGGCCTCAGAACTACTCACAAGGTGAAAGACATTAATCATGCCCAATTCGCCGATGACACTTTGCTGCTTGGAGGAGCCAGAATGATCTCTGCCAGACACTTCAAGAGGGAACTGGACATTTACAGGTTGTTCTCGGGCAGCAAAATCAATTATCGAAAATGCTCTATTTATGGTTGGAACTGTTCGACTAAAGAGCTGTCTGACATAGCAAGACTTTTAGAAATGGATGGAATCCGAAATTGGGAGTCATTTAAATACCTCGGGATTCCAATCTTCAAATCTAAGCCTAAAGTTGCTCACTGGCTGCCTCTGCTTGACAAGATAAAGAATAGAATCCAAGCTTGGGGCGCCTCTTGGCTGAACAATGCAGGGAAAGTCATCCTTATGAAATCGGTCCTAATAAGTATGCCTCTATTCCAAAATTCAATCCTCCTTGCCCCAAAAACCTTTCTCAGTAAGTTAGATAGCCTGTTGAGAAGATTTCTGTGGGAAGGTGGGAATAACAATGATAGAAGGATCCATTTAGTGAGCAAGAGACCTTTTCTAGAAGGAGGCATCCATCTGCGCAATTTGGCTGCCCAAAATCTTGCTTTGGGATCCAAGATTCTGTGGAATTTAGTCTCTGGAAATACTAGCCGGAGTAAAAGAGTCATTTGGAAGAAATACTTCCAAGGGCAGCGTTTGAGATGCCTGGATAAGCCTCCAAGAATTCTAAAAGGCTCACCAATATTCAATCTTTGCAATGCTGCTAGGGAGCAATTCAGCCAACACCTTTATTGGATACCTGGTAATGGAAGGAAAATCAAAATCTGGGATGATTCGATCTTGGGTGACCAGCCAATGAATCATGTGGATGGTCTTGCAAACATCAAAGATTGGCTTCAGTCTTGCAATCTTCACACATTGTGGGACATCTCGAACTGGAAGGAAGCTCCTGATAGAACCTGGGATGGTTGGAATCTGGGGGAGGTCCCCATAATGCTGCAGGGGGAAGCCTCTTTACTTCTAGATATGCTCCAAGGTAAATCTCCTTCAAAGGCCACTGCTAAAGACAAAAGAGGCTGGGGATTCATCTCTGGCCATTATACTGTTTCCGAAGGTTATAAAAGAACTATGGTTGTTCCTTATGCTCCTCCAAATCCAGCCCAATGGAAATTTATATGGGATTTCCCAGCTCTTCCAAAAATCGACTTCTTCTGTTGGACCGTTGCCCACCAAAGCATTCTTACCAGAGATAACTTGAGAAGAAGAGGGATGGAAGGACCTTCCAGATGTCCACTCTGTAGGTCTGATGAAGAAACTACCAATCACCTGTTGTTGCTTTGCCCCTTTGCTCAAGAAGTCTGGAGGGGAGTGCTACTGTTAGAGCCATCTAACCTTGATCTTCCAGATAACATTCCTGCCCTATTCAGAACTTGGGCCAACTTATCTCCCTTCTGCCTTAAAAATAAAAGTCTTCTTAAAAACAGCTGGATGTGGATCCCTAAATTTATTTGCTGGAAACTATGGTTGGAAAGGAACAACATAATTTTTCGAGAAGAAATTTGCACTGCAATAAGAGTTATCTCTAAAATAAAAGCTTTGCTGGGCGAGGCATTGGAAGCTAATACTTCATCAAGGAACGAAACGAGTCTGCTCATAGAAGAGGAGAAATGGTTCAAAGAATTGGTTCCAAATCTGAAGGAAAGGCCCTTTCATCCTGTTCCCGTTCATGCCAATTGGGAGATCAGGCTGGAAGAACAAGAGTTCATCAAGTGGAGATCGGCCTTGGAAGATCACTGTTTATTCTTCGATGGGGCCTCTAAAGGAAACCCTAGGGTTGCTGGCAGTGGTGGAGTTCTATTGAGTCCTGGAGGTTTTCCGGAACTGAGATTTCATTGGGGTTTGGGAACTGAAACAAACAACAGAGCGGAGGCTCTAGCATTGTGGCAAGGGCTGACACTGGCGATTAAAAGAAATATCATTTCTCTCTCAGTCTTTGGAGACTCAAGACTTATCATCCAGGCCATGCTACGCCCTAAGACCTCCCACCAGGTTCAGTTAGCCACCATCATCAGGAAAATCAGACTATTGCTGCCCAAATTCAATAAAATATCCTTCTTCCATATCTTAAGGAACCTCAATTCCCAAGCTGATACAGAGGCCAACCTTGGTGCCCTCTGTTCTCGGAGATCCCTGGTGGTTAACTCAACAGAATCTTCTTGCTCCATTCCTTAAAACTCCCGCTCGATCCTCCTATCCTCCCTGAATTAAGGGCTTCCTATTCCCCTCTCTCTCCTGCTCCTCGGGGCCTCTATTCAAATCAACTTATGTAATCCGACAATTCAAGCCTGATTTCAGCCTCCGTTTATTGATCTCTGTTTAATGTTTTGTTCCTGCTTCCCAAGCGCCCTCACAGGATCCTCAAGGGTGCATCCCAGTTTCAGTTTTGACCTTCTCCATCCTCTTTATCCTGAAGGTTTGGTTCAACATAATCAGAGCCTATCTCCTCCGGAAAGCAGCATTCGCGGTTCTTCCCAAATCTTGCGTTGGAGCTTCTAGCTGATGAAGCAACCTCCTCAAATCGCGGTCATTCAGATTCCTATGCCAATGATGCCCTTTGGAACAGCAATTTAAAGATCCGCAGGCAGTTCAATAGCAACGAAGTTCTGTGGCACAGTAAGCTCAAGCTCCACTTGAAGTCCTATGGCATTGTGCGTCGTTTCATCTACAGCCAATACTATGTGAGCTTATGTCAAAGCCGACGTAGCTTACTTCTCTATTTCAAAACACCGATTAGACCAACAAATCTCCGGATTAGAAGCGAACATTCTCTGCTCCAATAAGAATTCCCCTGTTCTCTGTCTATGAATCTCCAAAATTGTAAAGCACGCGATAGCTTGTTTACCGCCCAATTAAATATAACCGTTACTGTCCAAAAAAAAAAAACA
>APFE030788587.1:9165-24580 GCA_000404065.3 Pinus taeda
CTCTCGTCTATTTTCATAAAAGGAAACAATAGTAGACTTTGATTGTTTGTTTCTAAGATAGCCACCCATATTAGTGGGAATAGTAGCATCCGAGTGGACACTATTCCTGGATAACATTCTTCCTTTTCAAGATATTTCTTCTTCATGATTTTTCAGCCTTTCTTATTTCTTCCACTTGTTGCCTTAATTTAAGAATCTCATTTTCTTGTCCTTCATCTGCTTGAGGTAGTTCTTCATTATGCGTATTTTATTTTTTTGGATCTTATTTTAGAGAGAGGATCTTCAACATTGCATGAATAGAGAAAAGTACCACCAGAAGACCAAAAACTTGTACCTAATACTTCTTTTGCTTGTTCATCTTCAATCTGAGGTGATTATGAATCTGAATATTTTCTTCCACCTAACAACCAATTGCCTCTCATGTTGTCACTATTCCTTTGAGCTATCTTCTTCTTCGGAGGCACTTTCTTCTTTAGCTTCTTTCCCATTGTTTCTATGGATCTCCTTCAAGAGATCAAGCTTCTTCCAAAGGACCTCTCTGATACCAATTATTGGAAAAATACTGAGAAGGCGGCGGGGGGTGAAATCAATATTAGTCAATCAAAAAACTTTTTCATTTCATACTCAAATTTATATACGCTAATTCAATGCAGGTAACTCGCGTGTACACATAACTGTCTTTAAAGAAACCCACGTATATCCAGCAAACTTACGATTCAGTTAATTCATCATATGTTGATCTTTAATTAGTGCATCAATACTTCATTAACAATATAAATAGTAATAGAATAAACCATAACACATAAGCAACACATATGAACACCAATATTTAAGGCAGAAACCCAATGCGAGATAAAACCCAACTGCTGATGTCTTCTTTTAATATAAGAAAAAACTTGTTTACAATCTTGTATTGGTGCACACTCATACTAGTATGCAGGAACCCACTTGTAGAAGCCTCTAGTTCTCCATATTCTACTAGAAGGGATCTATAACCCCCTGGCTCTTGTACTTACCGATATCTTTACCAGTACCTAGGCATCGGCCCTCAGAAGGCTACAACCTTCTCTCTTCCTCCAGGGACCACGTTTCATAAATTTTCAGAATAGATACTCCTGGAACATAACACCAGAATTTGAAGGTAATGTTTCATCCAATTTTCATATTGGACCCATCAACAACATTGAACCTCAAAATAAATCACCATTGCAATATAACCAATCACTAAAAACCCATCATCACAATCAATCAATCTGAACATTCGTAACATAGTCACCAGAACACAAAGCAGAACCCAGAACTCAGCATCAACAACAAAACCAACTGCAACTTCAAACATCATATTTCATAATGTATACACTACTTTGATGTGCCAAAATAGCATGTATACGTGCTTTTATCAAAGCGAATCAGCATACATATTTGCAAATACTAACTTAAAACATCACAACTATTCCAGATTTCAGTCATACCCATATCAGAACATTTATAGTGTAAATCATGTGTTAGCATTCATATCTAGACTATCCATGATCAAACCGCATAATGATAATTCATTTCAGGTCTTATGATCCTGATCCATCATTAGATATCATCCCTCATCAACCACTAAGGTTTATCCTTAGTTTAGATCAAGGAAAACACCAAAAACCCATAACATGCATATTTTCTTTTGATCTCACTATTCATAAGATATTCAGTACTTGCTCACATATCCCTTTGATTTTTTCCTCCTTATATAGTTTTATGCCTTTCTCAATAACTCAGACCAAAACCACTTAGGACAAATACCTCGGACCAAATACCTCAAACCAATACCTCGGATGGAATACCTCAAACCAATACCTCAGACCAAATACCTCAGACTAATACCTTGGACCAAAACCTTGATTTTCCATCCCATACGTGCTTTTCCTTCTGTGAAAGTGCACGCATATGTATACGCTCCTTTGTTTTGTGGACTCGCATGTGTACACCGCTTAGACAAAATGAAGCAGCGTATACTTCTCTTTCTTCAATCTCTGGAGTCTGATCTGTAATCCTTTGTTGTTAACCTGTTGCACTATGAACTGTCATCTATGTGAGTTGCCATCAAGGGCAACATCTGTGTCATAATGCCAACAAGATTTCATAATACCACCCCCTCCAAGGTCATTCACCTCTATGCATTAGTCTTTGACACATCTCCAAGAAGGGATTATTCTAAAAGATTGCACATATCAATCAAAATGGGACTATCTAGGTGGTTGATAACGACCCAGTATCCTCTTCAATGATGACATAAGATTCCCATGATATTGTTGATTCTTGGATAACTTATTCTCCTTGAGTTGGAGATGCCTATAAGGCTTCACTTTTCACACTTTTCTCTTGGGTATTTAGTTACTAAGGTGAATATCTAGATGAAGTTTCCAACACTACTCAACTAATAGTGGTGGTTGCTACTATAGGAATTGTTTGGCATACAACTCCTTTACATATGCCTTTGAGTTCACTGTTGGATTGGAGAAGTCAACTTAGTCTTTATGGCATGTGGCTTGCTTCTCTTACCATGATGCTTCAAGATGGTATTTCTTCCCACAATATAAGCAAGCCTTTAAGTACCAATAGTTGGAAGTGTTATGGCATTTCCTCTTATACTAGTCATAAACAAGGGATGTACAGTTTGGTAATGACCTCTTGGTTTTCTTCTCCTTCTTCCGTCAAATTATTATCTTGATACTTCTTGTAAGTGCCATGCAAAATCATTTTTCAATATTATCTCATCACTTCCCTTCTATAATTGGCCATAAGAAGGATGAGCTAGTCTTGGGATATCATAAACATCTATTGGTTCTCTTCCTTCTAATGAGTAGGATGACTCTATCATGCCATTTTTATTCACAAATGTAGTCATGTTATTCTTGGCCTTTTCATTTTTGCTATCATGAACCTAGGTCTTCATACTTTACCCTATATGCAACTAAAATGGAGTTTATTATGCCTCATCATTTCTTACCTAGCCCTTGTATATCATAGTGAATCTACTTTAATATTTTAGAGCTGATTTCACTTATATGATTTTAAAAATCACTTAGGTGCTCTTGACAAACGTTTATGAAATGTGATCTTAGCAGAGTCTTCTTAGTCATGGTCTTGCCCCCAGTAGTGGCAATGGAAGGTGCCTTTGCTTCCCAATTCTCTTAGAAAGCCACTTAGAGCTTTTCTAAGTGATCTTCTTCCCTACCAACATTTGTTGTAACTAATTTTTTATCGTAGTGAGATTTTTCCCTACCATATATTCATTTAGATGACCCTCTTGGCATTAATAAAATGGTTACTTTAGTAATGGAAATAGCCTGGTAGAGGTCTCAAGCTTCTTTTCCATTTAGAGGACCCTACCTATTCCTTCAAGTGTTTTCTTTCTTCTTGAATTTTTCAAGCATCAATGGGTTGTAGGCCTTCCAACCTATCTTAGCTTCCTTTATCCTTGTTGATTCTATAATAATTTGGCAATTACATCACAGTTTCTAATGCAACTGCTCTAATACCCTATGATCCATAAATGAGAAACTTATAGTCCGCTCACCTCACCTATATGGGTATTGTATGAATGTTTATTTCTAATCTTTATTCTTAGTGTTTGTAGATATTTCAATATTTAAAATTTATTATTATTGGGTGTAACTTGTACACATGGTGTAACTTTTGTGTTGTAGCCCTACTATAATGTTTAAAAAATCAAGTACACAAGGATCAAAATCATGAGTATTATTGAGCATCAACCTAAGAACAACCAATTGAGTTCTCGTTCTCAGTTGTGGATTGATTATTATTGTCACACCAATTTTTAACTTATCATATCTTTGAGTTTGTAAGCCAAATTCCATCATTACAATACTACAACATCATTAGAATGTGACCATTGACTTGTAGATAACAGTGTTACCTCATGAAACATGTAGCTTTCCTAACAACTCTATTGGATGCACCATCACCATTCCCTCTCTGTTGAGATCAACACTTTAGGAAAAAGTGAGAATCATGACAATCATTAATGAAAAATGAGACCATGATGGACTACTTATTGTTCACAACATACTCTTTTGGAATTATAACTTGGAGTGTTAACTCTGGTTTAAAAGCAACTTTTTTGTTAATGCATATCTAGATGTTTATAACACTCATAAGGGGGGATTTAAAATTTTAGAAGATTGTGAAAGCTAATAACATGAGAAGGTAGCTATTATACATGCACATCACTTAATTATCACTTCTAGTTTAGTGCACTAGCAATTAGACAAGACATCACCAAACAATAATCTATCATATACATTTATCCTCCAACATATTATCAATTTATACTCTTACACATGGATTAGGGAGGTTTACCTCCCTGTAATTGTTGATTGGAATTACTCAGGTGCTAAATAGGCTCTTACAACTATTACGGCCTTGTCTAGAGTCCACAATATGTGTAAAGCAATGAACTACTAAATTTATGAGCTGATATTAGAAATTCAACCTAAATTTTGCAACATTACTTTCATTATATTTATTAAGCTCGTGGATGCCATCAGATGTACAAGGATCATCACAGATTTGTTGGATTTCACAAAAAAATAATGGGAAACAAATTCCTGAGTGTTGTTAATATAAATACAGTAGGGAATTCTTCATTCTAACTAGGAATAACACATTAAAAATGCTAAAATCACCTATAACCCTTATTCAATTCTTAACGTAGCCATTGAGACATTCATCATTTTAAACCATTAAAAAATATAGAGAACCATTTTCACACACAAGAGTTACTTCATACTATGGAAAAATCCAAACAGAAAAGCACAAATGTTAGCATGGAAACCCAATTGGAAAAAAAAGCTTTGAATATTTTCTCATCTTTCATTTTGGCATTGGGCTACAACGTTGTTGCACTGAGATTCACTCTACAACCTGGTATAAGGGAAATGATTAGGCATTAGATGTTAGATGTAATGTAAGTATGTCAACATCTTTTAAATGACATCTCTATTACACATTACATATGGTGGAGAAAAACATAGAAAAACATATCTAGAGAAAATAATAAGTAAACACAATTAAATGTCAACTTCAATAAATGTATAAATAAATATATAACATATAATCTATTAGTCAATCTCTCACTCACTCATTGTGATCATCTACTTACTGAATTTGTCCATTATATTCCCTGAGTTCGTTGGATTACTGGATAACTATAATATAGATATCATACATTTTGTTGGATTACCCCAACCCGAGATATTAATGGTGATAAGTTAATATAAATCCTTATCGATCTATCTTAATTAATAGGACCTTAATAAGAATATTGTTTTTAAGTAGGAAAATTATCTTTATATGGATCAATGGTAACTATGGTGTTGTCACAATGTGGCTAATTTTCTTTTTCAAGGTTCAGCGCAAAGAGGGAGAAGGAAAAATCATATTGATGGATTGAATAGTATAGCGATACTACTAAATGTAAAAATGGATTCATAAATTTATGATGAACGCTGCGAATAAGATAGTTTTATGCATGTATTCTTTTTAGTTAAACTCACAAAAGCCTCGAAATTGAAACCTGTAAATTGGTTTATCCAAAATTAAAACCTACAATGCATTAGTGTGAACAGTTGAAAAAAATAGAAATCATTATTATAAGCAATATAAAGATCGAGTGTTGGGTATAACGATGATTTCTATTTTGGTCAACCATTCTCACTAATGAATTGTAGGTTTCGATTTTGGATAACTTCAGTTTCCAGGTTTTGATTTCGAGGTTTTTGTGAGTTTAAGTAAAAAACACACATGTGCAAAAATATCTTCTCCTTGGTGTTCAACATCACTTTTGAATCCTTTTTTACATTTAGTAGTATATTTATACTATGCAATTCATTGATTGACTTTTTTGATGCAAACGATTTATGGGGGACTATCATTTCAAGTTTTCTTATTGTCCCAATTGTAGGACCTGTGGATTATGAACCCATAAACTCAACTCATCCTTTCTTCCACTGCAAACTAAAGAATCCTATTTTCTACATGTATCATTAATTCAGCAAGCAAAGTCAACGGATCTATGCATCAAGCCATTAATGCATTAAATCACCATGCACACACATAGAATTACATAAAGTAGAAATCACATTTCATTAATTAAACCCACTAAACTATTACGTAACATCTATTGGCGCCTTGGCTAGTTATATCTTCATTCTAATGGCCACCTCCTTTCAATGCCCAATGGCTACAATTTATAGAGGAAATTATAATATTGTGGATCATTTCAAGATCCATGATCTTCTCCATAAACCTCTCAACATGATCCTGTCCACAAACCTCTCAACATGATCTTTTTCACAAAGCTCCCTAATATCCCTCATGGATATGATTTTTCAACCTTTTCAACAAATCCCTTGCCTTTTGAATTGTTTTTCTCATTTTCTCCTTCTAGAAGTCATTCTTGATAATTATTTTAAGAGGATGGGTCGATGCTCTTGCATTAAAATTCCAAGGTACAAATATTTATGACCTCCTATTCATATGATTTATGGTCTTCACGTAACAACTTAAATGCATGAGTTGGAACATGCCTTTGTAGTAACAAGTCTCCACCTTGTTACACGATACCTCACCAAACTTACTCGGGAGTTTGAGCTTTTGACATCTTAATGGTTCTCTTCTCTGAAACCCTTCGAGCACTCCTTGCTCTAGGCTACTGAAAATATTCTCACCTTCCACTACTGTCACCTACACAATAAAAAAAATATATTATCATATATTTAACAAACTTCTACCTTTTTCTGTTGCTTCTCCTACACACTACACGTAGGAATCTTCTGCGCTCTGATACCACTTGATGTAAACGATTTTTGGGGGACTAGCATTTCAATTTTTTTTATGGTCTCAATCCTAAGACCTGTGGATTATGAGCCCACAAACTCACATCCACTGTAAACTAAAGAACCTTATGGTCTACATGTAACAGTGATTCATCAAAAAAAGTCAATGGATCTATGCATCAAGCCATCAAGGCATTAAATCACCATGCACACACAAAATTACATAAAGTAGAAATCAAATTTCATTAATTAAACCCACTAAACTATTACATAACATCTATTGGCACCTTGGCTAGCAGTCTTCATTCTAATGGCCACCTCTTTTCAATGCCCAAAGGCTACAATTTATAGAGGAAATTATAATATTGTGGATCATTTCAAGATCCATGATATTCTCCGTAAAGCTCTCAACATGATCTTGTCCACAAAGCTCTCAACATGATTTTTTTCACAAAGCTCCCTAAGATCCCTCATGGATCTGATTTTTCAAGTTTGTTAACAAATTCCTTGCCTTCTGAAGCATTTTTCTCATTTTCACATTCAAGAAGTCATTCTTGCTAATTCTTTTTAGAGGATGGGTCAATGCCCTGACATGATTTTTCCTATTCCCTCTATGTGTTGCACATTTCAAAAAGTTTTAGACATACTATAATCCATATGAAGAGCCCTTTCTTTCTTAAAAACTATATTCTTATTAAGATACTATTAATCAAGATAGATGAATAGGGGTTAAGATAACTTATTACTATTAATATCCATGGTTGGGGTAATCCACCGTATTGTACATCATTTATATTATAGTTACCCAATAATCTAGGGAACTCAGGGAACACAACAGACAAATTTAGTGAGCGGATGATCATAATAATTGTTGGACACCTAATCCTAAATGGGTTAGTGTGGAAGCTGAATAGACTAAGTAGTCCAAGAGACCTTGGGATGTGAGTCCCAATGGCCAAAATAATGTACTATAAATGTATATCTCCTGTTAATAAAAAAATGAACTCACATGATTTATCTTTCCTATTGTTCTTGCTCCCATGTGTGTTTAACATGGTATCAGAGCGGGCGTATTCCTGCCCTGCATAATTAATTTGAGCCATTTGTTTATGGCCTTTCTGTGCAGTTTATTTCTACCATATTCCTTTATACAGAACTGCGCCCTATCTGCCATATTCACTTGAACGTATGAAACGTTCCTCTGCCTGACACTGCCAGCGCTGTCCAAGCTGTTCTGACATGTCTGTCTGTTATATACATTTTTGATATTGTCTGCACCTTCTGTCAAGCCTGCGCCCTCTGACAAGAGACCAGCTGCAAACGTTGTCTCACTGCGTCAGTGTCATAGACATTTTATACCTGCGCTCTCTGTACCTGCGCTCTTTGTCTGACATTCATTTGACCTGGTTTGAAACATTTGCGCTGGCATGCTGGTCATCCTGACCTGGTTTGAAAGCTGGACGCTCCGTCGCTTGATTTCTTGTTGGATGCTTTGTATGTAGTTGGGGCCAAGTCTATTCTATCATTGCTCGACACCCCATGATGGGCACCGTAAAGGGTTCAACCTTGAAATGCAGCTGCTCTTTCCAAGTTTTCGTATGCCTGAGATAACATGCCTGATATGCGCGATTTTGATACCTCTTCGTGGAGATGTGCTGCTGTTGCGTGAAGCCTGACATGCGTGAAGACTAACATGATGTGCTGCTAATGCGTGGTTTTGAGACAGCCTGATATGCGTGGTTTTAATATGATAAGTGTGGTTTTTTAGAAATTGGGTGTTGATTTTTGAAATGGTTTTAGTGATGTGCACTTGTATGGGTTGTGTTTATAAATCAAAAGCATTGAATGATATACAATGACGATGGTTCATCTGTTTATGGTGAACGCTCTTATATAAGCATGTTGGAATGGAAAACTGTTGTATAGTTGGGTTTATAAAGTTTAGTGAATCGATGCTTTATTTTACACTTGCTCTCTGATGATATAATATCCACAACGCAAATAAATCGATGTCCCATAAGCAATATTTAAAAAAATGGTTGAATAACACATTGGAAGTGCAGCTATTGTGATGGAACGCTGAGAGAAGCAGCTGCGTTGAATCAAATCTGGTAAGTTTGCATTGGTATTTAATTGGTAACGCTAAGATCATTCCGTAGTGTTACAACAGAGTAGGCGGTGATTAAAGTTCAGCCTTGAAGTTTCTATTTGGAGGGTCGATTACTTGCAGACTATATGGCATTATAGTTGATTGAAATAGATCACCATTTGTTGACATATTAAACATTGTGGAAGGTGTTGGCACGTCGACTTGGAGAGTCGATTTTATAGAAGGCACAATTGTTTAATAAACATTGAATTGAACTGTTATGAAAAAAGTTGAAATCGTGTTGAGCTGCAAGTTTAGAAATTGAAGAAATTGGGTTCAATAGCACTTGAATCATGAATGGTGCTGTTGATTGAATAATATAACACATTGAATGCAGTTGAATGCATGATAAATTGATATTATGGTAAAATCGATGTATATCAAGATCGATTAAAGCATTTTCTGCAATGGTGTTGAATTTGTAATGATGCCTTTGATAAGCCATTGCCATTAATAATGATTGTGTTCAATGCATTCACCCATTGTTTGATTGCCTGATGAGAATTGAATCACAGGTCAAAAGCGCAGTGGAGAAGTAATGGAACAGTTTTCTGGATGTTGAAGAATGTATCGGTTCATTGGCAATCAATCATCAGAGTTCTGTTGGAGAGCAAACAACGTTTTGATAATCCAGAAATGACATGCCAGAAGGTGCGATCCAGAATTGATAAAAGTTTGATGAATTAAATCTGAATTGACAGCATGGATAGAAATGTTGAAGATTCAGTTTGCCAGAGTATTTGTAAGGTTAAGCATGTTAATGCAATTCCTGTGGACGATGATTTGCTGAAGAAAACGTTAAATACGATGTAGGAGTTACAAGTAAAAACCAGAATGAAGTTGCAAGTGGAAACCGGGCGCAGGTTTGAAAAGTCTTGCTAGTTGCTCTATTCCTGGACACTATTGAAATGAAATCGAATTACTGGATTGAACTGTAGGAGCGCAAGTTGAATGGAAAATAGAAGATTGAGAGGAGCGTTGATTGTATGGGTAATTCATGTATGTGTTATTGACATTAAGTTGTGAAATTTGCCATGACTGTGTGGATGTGTTAGTTGTATTCGAATTGGGAAGTTTTAAGAGTGCACCTAAATATTGAGTTAAGAGGTGATAAGAATTGGGAACGTGGTTAAAGAAACAAACAAGTGTCAAGTTTTGCTTAAATTGTGATGTAATGGTATTACACATACTGGCGCATTTTAAATTATGACTTTTAAAATCCCTATGAAATGGAGATGTGGAATGATATTTATTGAGTGAAAGTTTGTGAAAAAAATGGAAGTTATGATGAAAACTTGGGATAATTTGTACTAATCATGGTTTTATAACCATTATTGTTTTGTACAAAGAAGTTTCCAAAAGTAGTTGAATTTTCCAGAAGGGGATTTTCTCAACAAGTGATTGAATGGTATTTTGATATGATCAAGCAATGTGATTCTGGGAAATGTAGGTTGCCTACATCAACGTATGAAAGTTCTTGATAAGTAATTCTCGATTATGCATTCGAACAGTGTGAGTAGTTTGAATAATTTTAGAAGTACATTAAAGCAGCGAGTCATTTGCTACATTGAAATTGGTACTGTGTTGTCTGCTACAGTGACTTTGTGATATTGGCATCCTGCTACTCATCTAATAGTTGAAATTATTTATAGACCAATTTGTAGCTGAAGATAACATTAGTTCTTTGATTATATTGGTCTGAAATGGATAGAATAGATGATGTATTGAAACTACTAAATAATTTAATCTTTCCACTGTTGATGAGAGGGTTAAGATCAACAAAACCTCTCTTTCCAATTTTACAATTTGTCTCCAAAATGCACATGAGAATATTGAGTTTTTTGCAGCTTGAGACAAAGCTGCAGCAAGAAGAACTACAACAATGGAGTCATCATTCTCAACCTGTTTCTTTTCAGAAGATTGAAACAGACTCCCATAAACAACGAGACAATAATGTTACAGTGCATTTAGATAAAGCAGCAGTTGTACACGCAGATGCAGAAACTCAGTCTGCACTTCCCAAGCCCATCATCAGACCTTGGGAACATCTTGTCCATAATAAGCACAGAATTGGTCTTGGATATGACAAGGACTTGTCCTTTCATATTCCAGACTACACCAAGCCCATCCATTTTCGGAGTGCTGGATTTATCCATGACAGTTCACCTGCTCCTCATGACAGTTCAACTCTAGTTGTTCCAGATTCTACTCCTTTTCCACCGCAACAACAACAACAACAGATTGTGAAATGCCAACACTGTGACTGAGTTGGCCATTTGAAAGATCACTTTTTTGATCTTCATCCATGTAAGCATTGTCATAAATCCAATCATTCTTCACATAGATGCTTCAGAAACAAACGTCCTACAAGAACAAAGATTCATTTTGGATGGATTGCTTCTTGGCAATGGGCATCAACCACCAAGAAGATATTCCAAACACATGTTAGAACTTGTTCCAGAATATTGAACAATCTTGCAGTTGAGTTTTCTCCATCTTCTCACCTTGTATCTGATAGGGGGGAAATGATGGTCATCTACAAGCTTCTAAGACACATCAAGCGAGCCTGAGCCACAACTTGCCACACCAGTTTCAGAGTTGTAGCCAGAGACAAAGATGCCCGTGAACATGCCTTCAATTGGCAATCTGGGACACTTCCTCTAGTAGAATACTTCAGCTTCTTGCCAGTTTTGGAAGAGTTCTGGGGACAAAATTGAGAACACTTCCTCTAGCAGAAGACTCCAACTTCTTGCCAGTTTTGGAAGAGTTCCAGGAATTGCATTAAGCATTCCACAGTTGTTGGTCATCCTTAAACCATCACAGGTTGAAACTTCGCTTTTCAGGTTGAAGTTTTACCTTTTATGCGGGGTGAGACCTCCCTTTTATGGTTGAAGTGTTCCCTCTTTAAAACAATAGGATCACTTCCTCTAGCAGAAAACTTCAGTTTCTTGCCAGTTTTGGAAGAGTTCCGAGAACTGGACTAAGCGTTCCAGTGTTGGTGGCCATCCTTAAACCACCGCCCTTTATACCAACATTTCAGAGAGCACATTCAGCCTAGTGTTGCCATGCATTTTTGCACATTTTGTATTACAACTCTATTCTTGGACTCATACATAACCCTTCGGATTAAGGGGGAGAATGTTGGACACCTAATCCTCAATGGGTTAGTGTGGAAGCCAAATGGACAAAAGGAGTCCAAAGGACCTTGGGATGTGAAACCCAAGAGTCACACATTGTACTATAAATGTATATCAAGTGTTAATAAAAATTGCATTGCATGTTTTATCTTTCATATCTCTAGCTGTCCATGTGTGTTTAACATGGTATCAGAGCCATGATGTGTGGCCTGTTTTCTTTCTCAGGGTTTATCCTTTAGTTAAAAAAAATGAGATGTTGTTATTCCCTGAGCAACTGGTCTGAGCTGCCTTGAATAGCGTTGGCCTAGCCTTCATTACTTGCGCTCTGTCTGCCACACCTGTGCTGCCCTGACATATTCTATTTATGATTTCTGCATACGCTCAGACCCCAAGCCGTTTCATATTCCCTGACCAGCTTGACACCTCTGTCCATAACGCGCTGGTCTTCAGCACTTACAGTCTGCCGAAATCATTTGTTCACACCCGGTCTCATTTCATTGAAACGTCTGTCAGTTACATGCCTCATGTTGCTCAATTTCTGAAACTTTCTTCATATCGTTTGGCTCTCACTGTTCAATATCTGAAACATTTTTAGTATCTTCAGAGTCAAATTCGGCCTCGAACTGAGACAACTCCTCCCGCATTCTTCTTTTATCAGAATTATCGACCAAATCTTTCATTTCCACATGGCTTATATGTGCGCTGTGGGTTTATAAGTGCGCTAAAGCAGTTTGCGCTCTGTTTCCTCGAGGAGTTCCTACAGTTGATTTTGGCTGGGAGTGGAGCAACGAGGACTTTGAGTAACCAAAATCACAAATCTTCAGACGAGGAGCAGGGCTTCCATCCAAAAGTGTGTTCTCCAGCTTAAGATCCCGATGACAAACTTGCATAGAATGGCAATACTTCACCCCTGATATGAGCTGCTGGAAGAAAAAACAAGCCTCATCCTCGCTAAAGCGACTAGCATTACAAATGCGCTCGAAGAGCTCTCCCCCAGACGCATACTCCATAACAATTGCCAAGTGAGTTGGTGTTAATATTACCTCTTTAAATCTGACAATGTTTGGATGTCGCAATGAGCGATGATTTATAATCTCCCTCTGAACATTTTCATCAATCTTTACGCCCCTCTCAATATAATTGACTGCCACCAGCTCTCTGGTCTGCCTGTCTTGCATAAGCCTGGCCACGCCGAAATTGCCCGAGCCAATGTCCTTGACAAGCTCATATCGATCATTGTCGTGCATAATGGGCAAGTCCATGCCCACAGTGGATTGAGATCTCATTTAAAAACAAAGTCGAGGTAAGATTGTTGACTATAGAATTAGGTAAGAGTTCTTAAGATTACATGTCGAATAATTGATGATCTCTGGCTGTTAGTACTCCCAAAGGACTCCGTGTGGCGGCATTTCTCTCAAATTATTCAGAATTGGAGAAGGGTTGTTTGGTTACTAGCTGCAAAGTATCGTCATAGGGCAAACTTAAAACTATGGTCATTTTCATGCAGTAATTTAGTTTTTCAACATGGTACCTAGTATGCTGGTCACAACCAGATGACAGGAAAAAAGGGGCTGATAAACAGAAGTACATGAAAAAGAATTGTTGGGAAAAAGGTTAATTGAATCAGTGCTTTAAATTGTATCTCAGAAGGCCGTGATTTGTTGATAAGAAGCAGTTGGGATGCCGCCGGCTAGATTCTCTATGTGGAAGAAAGACAAGGCAATGATCACCCAACAGTCTATGCAGTGCATTGTACTTGTTACTTTTTCTGTAATTATGAGTGTGTTGCTACTACTCCTTTTTGTGGTTGTAAAGCCTCTTTCAATATGCCCTAATCCGGAGGCATCCTTGAAAGATGTACATGCCCAGGATTAATTATTCAGGAATTGAATCTGCATAAACACACAGAATTGTGGTTTGAAAGGATATCGGAAAGGTGGGGAATCGACATTGAGCCTACCTCGTTTGGAAGAGCACAACTATGTTGATGTCGACAAACAGCTTGGAGTGGCATCTTTGAGCTAAGTTTTGCTGAGAAAAATATTGAATCTGTTCTTGTGTGAGGCCAACATTTTTTGCCATTTCAAGGGTGTCGCTTTAGAGTGTTGTTGCATTGTTTTGCTTGGAGAATCTCGTCCTGTTATAGTTTACTATGATCTGTCTGCTCACATTCAGTAAGGTGTTCAAGAAGGTCCGTTTTGTGGCAAACCACCTGAACCGAGACAATCTGTACGAAATTTTGTGCACTGGTGCACAACGTTGGAATCTGGCCACTTGTCCAAGCAAACCGAATTTTGTTGATAGTAAATACTATTGTAATTTTCTGATTTAGAGTCATTTTGCATTTTGTTGGAATTTATGCAAGTTTAGCTGTGTACACACACTTCAAAAGTTTGGAAGTTTTTTAATCTTGAAGGTGGACGTTAGGTCACTAATCATTTGCTGACATTTATAAAGGATATTGCAGTGATTGTTGCTTCTTCTTCACTGGTTGATAGTTGTGATCAGTTTCTTTAACGTATAAGATAATGAAGAAAATGACCATACTTGATCATACATTAGAGTTGTTAAATACTCTGATACATTCCACTGTTGATGAGATGGTTAAGATCAACAAAACCTCTTTATTCAATATTAAAATATGTCTACAAAATGCACAGGAGAATATTGAGTTTTTGCAGCTTGAGACAAAGCTACAGCAAGAAGAATTAAAGCAGTGGAGTCATCATTCTGAACCTATTTTTGTTCAGAAGATTGAAACAGACTCCCATAAACAGCCAGTCAATAATGTTACTGTTCATTCAAATAAAGCAGCAGTTGTACATGCAGATGCAGAAACTCAGTCTACACTTCCCAAGCCCATCATCAGACCTTGGGAACAGCTTGTCCACAACAAGCATAGAACTGGTCCTGGATATGACAAGGACGTGCCCTTTCATATTCCAAACTACGCCAAGCCCATTTAGTTTCAGAGTGTTGGATTTATTCATGACAGTTCACCTCCAGTTGTTCCAGATTCTACTCCTCTTCCACCGCAACAACAACAACAATAGATTGTGAAATGCCAACACTGTGATCAAGTTGGCCATCTGAAAGATCATTGTTTTGATCTTCATCCATGTAAGCATTGTCATAAAACCAGTCATTCTTCAAACAGATTCTTCAGAAACAAACACCCTGCAAGAACAAAGATTCATCTTGGATGGATCGCTTCTTGGCAATGGGCATCAACAGCCAAGAAGATATTCCAAACACATGTTAGAACTTGTTCCAGAATATTG